>JARHVA010000403.1:4717500-4887500 GCA_037957365.1 Torreya grandis | reverse complement strand
TAGTTTGAGATGGATAGAAGTGTGTGAAGAGCTAAAGAAGAAGATCATAATATGTTGTATGATAAAAAAAGGTATTATTAAGGTGATCAAGTGTTTAAAATGGTTGAGGTGTTGTTGAGTCATCTAGGGGGTTGGTGCCTCCTTGTAATTTGGTGCTTGATAAAGCTTAGATGAATTCGTGAATAACTAGTTGGGGTTGTTGTTCCTTGTGAAGTGGGTGCTTTACTAAAGTTAGTGTTTGTCTTATAAGACTGTATTCCATTTGCATCATCAATAAGTTTTCATCCCCTTGATATTTTTACAAATATATACTATGTTCATGTCTTTTATGCTCTTATGGATTAGTGCTTATGCTTACTAAGATGTATATGCTTGTTTAAATGATCTATAATTACTTAAGTAAGATTGTTAAAGAAAGTTTTTGAAAACTGATTCACCCCCCTCTTAGTCATTTTTATTCCAACAAGGCAAGAATATAGATTTATAAAATATCAATTTATTCATCATTATTATGAGGATTTGACTCACCCTTTTCTATCTCAGACTGGTCATTTGAAGATGTTTCATATTCAACATCAACTAGATGATCTAGCATGATCTCAAATTTAACTCATTGTTCATCTTCATTGACTGGCTTGTACTTGTCTTATACCATGACTATAATTTATTTTGAGCTATCATCACGAATAAAATTTATCATTTAACCAATGATTTTATTGAAACCATCTTCTTCTTCCTTAATTGGAGTGTCTTCCTCTTGTATCTCATCTTTTACTTGTATCTCATCCTCTATCTCAGCAATAATCTCTTTAAATTCATCTTATTTTTCACTATGAAAGATTAAATAACGCCTTTATTTTCTAAGAGGTATCCCAATGATGATTTCATGTTCTTACTCACCTAATTAATTCTAATATTTTATCACTTTAACAACATCTTGTTCTTTTTCCTTATAAAAGAGAGGCTCCTTATCAAAGAGTGGCATGGTAGATCCCTAAAAATACTCAAGAAGATGAGATAAATCCAATGGTGCTACCATGGATACTTATTTTTTCTCATGGGGATGATCAAATTTGAAAACCATCACCTCATCTTTCTACTACATTCATTCTTGAATAGACTTCCATGAGAGGAAGGCCTTGGGCTCTTGAGGAGGGAGGGGTGGAGGCTGAATGATTTTAGGTTTGTCCTTGATTTCAACACTTGGCCTTATGATTGACTAATAAAATTTTTCCAAGTTGTAAACTTGGGTTTAGGATCCTATTTTATTGAAGATATTGGAGCTTGGGGTATGAAGAGTTGAACTTCCTACTGAGATGGAATTGTAATCCATGGATAGTGGCATGGGGTAGTAGGAAGTGGTGACATTTAAGATTCTTTACCTAATTTATCTTGTCTCAAGGCTAAAATTCCTTCAACAATGATTTGGTTCATCTTCTTCATCTCCTCCAAATCATCATAAAAAATTTCTATGTTTTATAAGTATGGTTAATCTTGGAATTGATATGGTTCATATGGATGATAACAAGGTTCATGAGGATTATCATAGGGTTATTATGAGTCACCACACTTTTGATAAGGGTATACATAATGTTGGTGAGGCTCACCATAATGTTGATATGGGTGAGTGTAGACCTGATAGGGGTGAGTATGAGATGTATAGGGATAATACTAAAATTAGGATAGATCATGGGGCTATTGATAAGGAGATGAATGATAATAATCTACTTTATGAGATGCCATAGCCTATAATATACATGTAAAATAATAAACTATGAAAAAGAGATTCCCTTTACCTCAAATATGATGACCATGTGAGTGTTTTAAACTACTTGTGAAGACCAAAATGCTACAAATAATTACTCTAATGGATTGGATCTATGTCCCACTAGGTGTTCTATAATTGTTAGAAACCCAAGTTTTAGCTTATTAAAGTAGATTGCTCATATCTCCTTTAATCCTGGACTAATATTGGATTGGTCTATAGGTTATGGGATACCCTATACTTAGAAAAAACCTCTAATTTATGAGTCTAGCTCCTACAATGTATCTACTTTTCTTAGTTCACTAAATCCTACTTTTGATTTGGGGGTGAAAAGAGTTAGAAATAAATTGAAAGGGAAATACTATTCTAATGATGGTGATACATCTATATTGTTGGTTCATCCACTCAATTTTGTACTTGTATAACACTAATGAACCAATAATGGACTAAGAGACTATCTTTAAGGATTATTGTGTAATCATTTTTCCCATGAAGGTCTTGATGTATGACTATAACCTAGAAGTGAAGGAAAAGAGGTTTGTTTTGATGCACTATTCAACCTTGTTACATTGTAAATCTAATCATCAACCTTTGACACATCATATAACCTAAAAAAGACTCTTCATCAATAGATATGTGTGGAAAGGACATGTTGAGGTAAGATTAATACCAATTATACACATCTAAACAATTATATAGACATTGTAATTGAATCATATAGAATATATAATAGTCCATTTAATTGATTCAACATGTTACAAAGCTTAATCTTAGTAGAGTTTCATAATGCTCTAGAGAGGGACCCTAAAATTAGGCTTCAAATCCTAAATTTATAGAACTAAAAAGAGAAAAAGATAAGGTAATGGCACAGAGGAGATAAGAAAGAGTCATAAAATCCCTTATTCATGTACACTTTAATTACAAATTTGTTACAAACATTAATTAGACATCACTCCATGTTTGATGATCTTGCATGTTCTTGAATGAGATATTTGGCATTGGAAACAAGGTTGTGGGACATCATAGGTGTATAGATATTCCTTATTATTTTTGGCATATGACTTAAGTCAATAAAAAATCTTTTTTTCATTAAGACATAGAACATGCATTGATTGTTAAGGATTAGTTAAATCATGATTGGCAATTAAGATTAGTTAACTCATTCTTTAGCCCTCTTTTCCATTGATTACCACACAGGTCTAATTGTGTATGTAAAATCTTCTTTAAGATCAGCTATTCCACTTATTTATTCTAAAATATCAGTTATTGATCATGATAAATCCACATTAACTTTCATCAACAACTTCCAATGCCACTTTCAACTTCCATTGATTGACTAAGTCTACTATGCCAATTAGGCCTAGTAGCCTAACTTATAGTACTTGATGACTTTTAAAACCTACATAAAACCTTTATAACCTGAAAATTTAGTTATTTTTATGCATTAATAAATTCCTCACATCATTAAATGAGCCTTTTTGAATAAGAGACATCTTCAAATTGGTCAAAATAGTTGACTAGGTCAATTTGTCTTGAATTTTTACAAAATGGCTATTTTGAGTAAACTCACAGAGGCATTTATAAGAATTATTTTGATAATAATATGGATTTGGAATTTATAAAAAGTGTCAATATTAAATCTCCATTTATTTTAATCCATTAACCTACCTTGTACCTCTATTTTTTGCACTTCTTCATAAAAAAATCCTATTTTATGCCATGTTCATACAATTCTATACATCATATTACCATTTACAAGACCATCTCTAATTTTAATTCATATTTCAATAATTTATAGGATGATTCACGGGGTTTTTCATTTAATAAACTTCATTTTTCTCAAAAATGGTGTGTAGGAGGGTTTGGGAGGGTTTTGGAGGTGAACCTTTTTAATGATGGTTCATAAAGTATGGACCTTTAAACCATAACTTATTTCATGTATATTTATTACATTTAACCCTTAAAATTTATTGATAATATTTGGTTCCCATGAATAAGGTGTGCAAAGATATGTACATAGAGAAGTCGACTTATAGGGTTCTAAATGCATTATGAACCTGCTTATACTCTTAGTGATGGTTCATAAATTATATCCCCTCAACCAATATCAATCCTCCATAGATTTAAATTACATAAGGGTCCTAAAATAATTCCAATGTAATTTGGTAAAACTCCTCATATGGTGAAATATATGAGCACTCAAATAGGTAGGTTGAAATGAGTGTGTAGACTGTGTAATTCAAATTAGTTTCCAAGGATCAAATTTCCTATAGGTTTTAATATTATCTATAGGCCTAAAAGGCATAATAATGATTTTTAGGATTTGAGTAACCTTTAATAGTATATTATGGTTAAAAAATCTCATAATAAATTACTTCACATTTGTTTCTCACCCCTGAAACTTCCTTTTACTTCCCAAACTCAACTTTGGCTCCATGTTCTCTTAAGAATGCTTGTGTTTGTATGGAAACAATAGAGTTTTACAAGATTAATCCTCCTTGAAGAATATATTTTATGGATTTTTTAACCCTTAAAACATGTTATCATAGTGATAACACTCTTTGATCTATCTTGAGGTGTACCTTATGATATGTATGTCTTGATTCCACTAACTTAGGGTTTCTTACAATCATATATGTGAAACCCTTATGGCTGGGTTTTGTGATTTTCCTTGATGAACCTAAGTTATATTATCATAAAATATTTTTACCATATCACTCTTACTTTCCTTTTAGACATATTATTTATTTAAACACTTCTCAATCCACATAGATGTGAGCAATACTAGTGCATATGCATGTTTAAGGTATTTCTCTTATTACTATCCCTCAAGGGAATTTATCCTGAAATTTGGTTTTTTTTTAAACCATAAAATATTTATAAAGACACTAAAATAATAATTTTATGTATCAAAAACTCCTTATTGAATCTTGATTACTCTTGTTCTTTAAATTTGAATCATGCACGTAGTCTCCTCTTTGACCGTTCATGACTGCAGGGTGTCTATGATAAAACAATGCCTAATTCCACTATGGATATGATATTTAGGATGGAATAAGAATTTAAAATCAGTGAAAATATCAATCCATACCAAATTTTAATTTTTTATTATACCTTTAGGTGCCTCAAAATCACAAACTCCTCCAAAAATTGTCTATATGAGTTTGACTGTGTGTGGATTATGTATAGGTATGATTGCATATGAATATCTTATTTACACTTATTCACACCATATTATTGGATTAAACATGGATAAATGGTTACATTTTTTATTTTAGATATAAACCAATGTTCATTACCTCATGTTTATCTTTCCCTTTAGGCCCAATTGGCTATCTTGAGTTATTAACCTATGTGTGACTTAGAGTGACTTGAATTATCTTAGGATTTTTTTGGTTTATCCACTAAGTAATAACATGTAAAATTATTTTAAAACTATTTTAAATACTCATTAATATTTAAAAAAATTCAAAAAACTTATAATTCTCACTAAATTTTACTTATAATCCACCTTGATTTGATGTTGGTTTTTTCAAAAAGAAAACCTATAGGTTGGGGCCTATAGGTCACCATTTTAACTACATAAGCCACTTTTATATCACATATAAACCTTAAAATTTATTATTATATCAAATATTATATTCCATAATAATTTTTTAATTATCCATGAATTATATGTGAAGCCTGAGATCATTTAAACTCTCCTATCTGACTGAGTGCGATTACAATCCTTTGACTATAGGTTGACTTTTGTATAGTTGTACAGATTGAGACAAAGTAAAACATGTTTAATGAAGTGTATGAATTGGATGGAGTTCATGATGTCTATTGTATACTTTAATTCCATCTTATTTTCCAAACAAAGCCTATCTCATCCACTAGTCTTCATCTCCAATAAACTCCTTAAGACTATCTTTAAGCATCCTCATGCCCTTAGTTGTAGGTAAAGATTAAGAGTTGAAATTGATTTTAGATATTTATTGGTAACCTTATTCATGGTATTGATTTATTTAACACTCCATAATTATTATGAATCCTCCATTGTATTATGAGACTCTCTCATTAGACCACTCTGCTCTCAACCTTTCTAGAAACTTGGAGATAGGCCTACGTTTTCATGGTTTTAGGTGATTTTGTGAGGTTAATGACTATTTTATTACATGATAAACTACATGGATTGATATAAATATTCACACCATTTGATGTGACTCTAAAAATTGGAATCAATATAATTGAACTTAAAGCCATAATAACACCCTTCTCATAGTTTTAAACTTGGTGAAGGATTGGTATACTTTGAAAACCTTATAACCCTATTGTAGGTGGATACTTTTTCTTGAGAAAACATGAAATATTATGATTTTGATCCATCCTTAGGGTTTCCTTTGATCAAATTTTGATGTTCATTACCTTGAAACCCTATATTTTCTAATTCATTATAGTACTTTTTGATAATATACCTTTCTCCACTATAATCTTGACTTTTAATCAAAATTAGGCATTTTTATGGACCAAGGTAGAGTTTTAATGCTTGGATTTGATACCAACAGACCTCCAAGGTCACTCTAATGCTCTCATTCTTACTTTAAACTCTTTATTATCTCAAAACTTCCATTCAAATAACCAAGTTTATTATCTCAACTCTTCCACTCAAATAACAATAACATTAGGAATACCTACAAACCATATCATGAAGAATCATGAAATCCATGGATCAACCTCTAAACTGTACAACTTCTCAAAGTTGCCTATAGACTACCAATTTAAATTTATTTATATTATTAAGATATATATGATATCACATGTGTGGAAATAATATAAATAATTCCATGGAAAGGTAAATAATACTCTTGAAAAACTCCACAAACTTTATTTTTTTATCATGATGCCTAGATGAGGAGAAATCTTAGAAAATTAGTTACTTGGATGAATAAGGCATAGTGAGTTACCTATATTGTTAAGGATGGTTAATTAAGGAGATAAAACCAAATTTATAAAAAATATCCATATATTTAATCCCTCTTAGACCCCTTTCTCTTTGAAAAATTATAGAACTTGATTTCCTCTCTCATGGCCATACCATCTACAAACTTGAAGGGCTCTCTTGATGCGTAAAGAAGAAAGGTGAATTAAGGTAACTATTTTTGGGCCTATATTAGGTATTTTTTCCTTTAATATTTTCTATAAATACTAAAAAAACTTCATCTTCATGCTCATGACCTTTGCCATACAGAAAAGTCTGTACAAATCCGTACCTATGCATGGAAATATATGAAAATAACACTTTTCTTGCATATTTTCCAAACTTAACGCCTTAAAGAAAAAATTTATGGTAAAAAAATGAATAATAAAAGTATAATGAAATTTTAACATAAGTAATAAACCTTTTGAGATCAAAATTGGGTCAATTTTCATACATGGGAGTCTCTTAGAGAATAAAACTATGCTTAAACTTGCATGAAGAGATCTTTTCAAAGTATGACATCATGTGACTAAATAAAAGTCATGAATTTTTAGTTAATTTAATTAATTATGAATTATTTAATGTATTTTTACTCCAAATTTACCATTTACAGGCTAAAAAATCTCTCTTTTAGGCAAAATACATAGTTTTACAAGGAGATTTATCATTGAAAGTCATAAAATAATATTATAACATTATAAAGGTTTAAAATAGACTTAAATATATTCAAAACACATTTAAAATTTTATATATATCATCATACTTTAATATACTAAATAAATCCATAGGGATTCATCATAAGTTTAAACTGAGACATGATCACGACAAGACTAAAACACACTTGCTTTACTTGATGGTTCACGACATTAAGATGGCCATGAAAAGCTTTTAATGTAGGGGTTAGAATTTGGCCTTGACAAGCCAAATTTCCAATAATTACATTTATATATAAACTTTAAACATGCATGTAAAGTGTATGTAATTACATGCATATCACGAATCCATATTTTTCCAGGCAAGATATTGTAATTAATATCATTAAGCATAACTTGACATGTTGTAGATAGTATAGGTCCCAATGTAAAATTTAGTATGATTTGACATAGGAATTTGCATGGAATATTATCAAACCCTTATATGATCATATCAAAAGTATCCAAATCCTTAGCATGAATATTAAGAAGTCAAAGAAAATATATATTACAAATGCTCAATCCTAATCAATTGTTAACTAAAACTTGTTTGACACCTACCTCATTAATTTTTAATAAAATGTAGAGAGTAAAATATAAATATATGATGTGTTGAGGTGAGAGATCTTCCCTTTTGAAATAAATATGCTCTTTGGTCCATTTCATAGTATTAATTATGGAAGTAACATAAGCTAGCTCAGATGTTCAAGGAACCTAAGTATCATAGATTATAGCATATAAAATATCTTTGTATGTGTCAAAATGTTGTAGGAACTCTAAAATGGAAACTATGACTGAATAAACACTACTCTAGTCAAATAATTTATAGCCAAGGGTGTTGTTAACTGACAAGCTTTGGGACCACATGTATATATCATAACCTAGATCACATGGTCTACTAGGTGTATAGTGTTGGTAGTAGGGGTGCAATAGGCAAGATGTGTGTGATTGATAAGTAAGATGGATAAGTGATACCACTAATGTTCCCTTATGTTTAGGAATCATAGGCAAGGAATCAAATTGAACCAAAGAGCAATTGGGATAAATATAACATGGATTATACGATGCAATACATGTTAGCAAACTCATGGATCCAATAATAACAATGTGAGTTTTCTAATGATGTGTTGATTTTTTTTTCATTCTCTTGTGTATATCTAAACTAATTATGTTAATGGGAATTTAGTGCAATAATTTTGATCACATTATACAAATAAATTTGTATCTAAAGGAGACTTGTTAATTTTAGGTAATTAAGTTCCTATCTCATGTAATGTATCTTATATGTGTTTAAATATTTTTGTCTTTATTGAATTCCACATAAGATAAAGATATCATGATAAATAAATAATGAAACATGATAAGCATTTTAATTGATATAAAGCATCATGAATACATGTGTTTATGTATTTTATGAGTTTATTCTAAATTATAGGGAACAAACATGCCAATGAAAGTATTAAAATTTGAAACAAAATGTGATACCATTATTTTTTCATTATTATCATGATTATATCATATAAAATCAAAAAAAATATGGATCTAAAATATTAATGTTAGAAATATATACCCTAGGGTTATCTAGGGTTAGGGTTTGTACATTATTAAAAGTAAATCAAGTTCAACAGATGTTTTAACCTTTTAAGACTTAGTGAATGTAAATCCTATGTTTGTTAAATAGTTGAGTATACTAAAATAAGGTAATAATTTACAATAAATATATCCACTAATTTATTATAGAATTTATTAACTTTAACCTTGTTAAAAAATTAGTAAATAATGCAAGTAAGAACTTAGCTATAAAATGATAGAGATGGATAATACAGAAGATGAAAATTGAGGTAGAGGTTATTTTGAGTGTTGTAAATAAGATCATGGTGTAAAAACCCCTCCTTAATAGAATAAACTTAATTAGATAGTATCACCATATTTGGATATATGGTGCTAGTGTCCCTATTTTGGCATTAGTTTCCTCTATGCAAGACTATCTCAAGTTTTTTAGTGTGCCTATGTCTAGATCTATAAGGTTTATTCCTACTTGAATGAGTTCTAAAAATTGTATATTTATTAAGTTCACTAACTTTGTGAAAAAAACCTTATCCTCCATGTTTCTATGGCATCTAGTTGATATAATCTAAAAAGTGTGTTTGTCAATGGGGTAGGTTGGATATCCTCAACTCCCCCACTGTGATGAGAGTTGCCTACATACTAATACTTTGAAGAAGAATCAATCCCAATGTATTTACACCCACCTAAGTGTTGTTTCAAGTGAATTATTTTTTATAATTTTATTGATATTCATTTATCTTAATTGATGTTAAGTTCATTTTAGTATATAATGCATTAATGACAAAGTGATAGGTTCCAAGTGGATTTAAGACTACATATCACGTGTATGGGTCTTTGGGATGATATAGAATGTTGATGATGTTATGATCCTATTAAATAGGTAATTTGAGGTATAAATAATTATTTTTTATCTTTTGTAAGTGAAATAAATTCATCAGAGAAGTCATATGAATGTCTAGGTTCTCCTAGTCATCTTGGCAAATCAAGATGAGTGAGCAGATTGATGACATCAACATCTGCATATATGGTAGTTTTAGAAGGATTTCGTTACATGGGTCTGATCAATTTTGTACCAAGATCCTATGATATAATTTTTAATTCATGATATGGTGTTTATAAAAATTTAAGGTAGTGAAAAGTTGGTATCCCAAGCAGATTTCACTAGCTTCCATAGCCAATTTTGCAATATCAAGTGAGCATTATATAGGGCAGTCAAGTGTCAAAACCTCACTCAATTAGATAAAGATATAATGGAAATAACAAGTTAAATAAGTCAAAGTATCATGATATTGAATATTATGGTGACATGTGTCATAAACATGATGATTTAGCAGCAGATCGATGGTGTGAATCAAATCAATAAGTCAATAAACACATAAGGCACATGAGGCTACCAAGTGTCACAATCTCAGAAGCACAGATCAAATATAAATAGATAAGGATTGAAATTAAAAAATAGCAGACTATTGAGGATATTTATGGATCATATTTTATATGTTTTATAGGGTGCACAAGATGAAGACACATGTTTGAATCTTTTACATTACACAATGATTGTTGGAATTTGAATATTCAAATTGGCAAAGGAAAACCATTGCTCATTTTTTTGTTTATATCTTTTGATGGAAGATAAATTTGAAGGTGGTATAAAAATAAAAGTTCTAAAGGACTCCAACGCATATCCATAAAAATTATTTATGAGGTTTGAATATTCATAAAGTTACAATTATTGAGCTTCAAAGTTGATTGTGTTTGCCCATCTTCTGCAAGTGACCTGAGAAGGATGTTTGTGTTTGTCTTGGTGGTGTTTGGATGTTTAAAGGTGAATTAACTATTGTATAATTTTTTATACTCAATTAGGATCACTTTTTTGTATTTTGGAGGTTTGACCAATCCATATTTAATATTAACAAATGCCTATAAGTTGATTGTTTATTCATTCATGGTGTTCTTATGTACAATACTAATGTTTGAGTATATTTTGCATATGCAGAGGAGTATATTGATGAATTTAATCACTTAAAGGTGTCTTAGGGGTAATTTAGAAAATATATATGCATTTTTAAGTTGTATTTTGTTCCTAATTTTCTTGAGGAAGTTTTAAATAAGTGAATAGGTCTCCATGAGACTTATAAGGGCTACTAATGCCTCTTTGAAAGGTGTAGGTACTTAAGGGTGACCCATAGATGTTATGGATGTCCTATGAGGGTGGTATTGAGATATGTATTAGTGTGATATAATAATTAATGGTTAAGTATTATGGCTGACCAAGAATATGATATTAATGAAGGCTATATAAAGAGTGAAATCAAAGGTGATGGTTTTTAGATATTGTTGTGGCTAATGAAAAGAGAGTAGAGAGGCAAATGAAGATGATAGAGTGTGCCTAGAGGATGGATTAAAGAGTAAATTATGTTTAATATTATTTTTATTACATTTATGTCATAATTTTTATGTTATAATAGTGTACTTATAGGATTAAAGTTTTAGGATGAGTGAAGAGGTCTAGAGTGATCCAAAAGGGTGTTTTGGATGCATTGATTGTGTGTGAAATATTAAGAGAGTGTCAAGGGTTAAAAGAGAGATGTTATAATTTTCTTATCCATTAGATTGAAAGGAAATAAAAATTATGGAGATATTGATTTCATATATGTTATGTGGGTGCTCAACATGTAGAACAAGTTGGTGTTTGTTCCTTATGAAGTGGGTGCTTCACTAAAAAGTCTCATGTTTGTGAGAATTTTATAGGACAAGTAGTCTATGTGTTTCTAGGCTTGAGAGTGGGTTTTATTCCCCATGAGGATTTCCCACATAATTCATGTATTGCGTGATTTATCTTGTATCATATTTTTTATTCATTTTCATGAATGACTTATATGCTTTATGAATGTATGTGGTGATTAATTAAGGGTTTGAAAGGATTAGAATTGAAGTTTGAATTATCTTGCATCACTATTTAACCCTCCCCCCTCAGTTATTATACCTATAACAAAAATTAAGCTAGTATGATAGATGACTTAAGTGATTTTAATGTGTTTAAGATTAGAAATCAATGTATTCTAATTTTATGAATGTTGTAGATGGTAGTATGCAGAAGTAGAGCAAAATAGGGATTGATAAACTTCATTATGCACAACTTATTCTAATTTTTAATGTTTATTTAACATAAGATTTCAATTTATTGGTTATATGGATAAAATTAATGTATTTATACTATTATAGTTCTTTTATGGGTGATAAAAGAGGTCTAGGCCAACCCTAAGAGATTTTAGATTTTAAAATATATTTATTTGTGAAAAGAGGAGGGAAAGGATAGTAATGTCATTAATGGGACACTAGCATCATGTGACATTATTTTACCTATTATGGCACTAGTTTTTAAGTGGTTAAACACTAGAAACAAAGGGGTAGGATGCAATAATGAGGGTTTGGGGTTACTTTAGGGATGACTAGGAATGGTTGTGGCCCACACAAAGGTTGGGTAAGTATGAAAATAGGATCTAGGATAGGTCTAGGGTTAAGCTAGGGATAGATAGTCTCGATTATCACTATTGTCACTCAAATACCAATTTTAGGTGATTACACCTCCATATAATGAGATTTATATAGGTTCATAAAAAAATTGGAAACTTATATTTGACAATGCACCAAACAGTCTTTGTTACACACCACTCCCTATAGTAATGTTTCTTTATCTTCTCATTTTTTTTAACACTCCCTTTCACATCAATTATTATGTTGATTCGAGTAACACTCAAATTGACCAAAAAACCTTACATAGTATCCCCTCCTATTGGTTTATTCATCTTCTCAACTTATATAAGTTATGAGGAATGAAATCCAATTATTCACCATAAATATCCATTAACACTCCATAATTTATATAGCTTTAAATTAAACCTTGCATAGAATAAATACAATGTGCACAAATATTGTAATTTTTAAGCATAAATTCAAGGTCTTCATGACTTGCACATTGTCCTTATATTCCATTATAGAACCATAACCTTCATCCAATTTAAAATCCTACCCTAAAGATATATTACTATGTACACATTCTTCTACACTAGAGTGATTATATTCATCATTTATACTAATCATGTTTCCTCCTTGGACTCCTAAATTAATCATAGCATTTAAATGGCATATCTTCCCCTCATCCACAAGGTCCATAGCTCAATTTATTTTCTCTTTCTTTAGAGTTATCCATTTCACCTTATTTTCACTAAGTTGATCTTTCCTCTATATTTTACATGCATATCCCTTATGAAACACAAATATTAACTAGTTATGGCTAGGGTACACCAAAACTGATTTTTTTAATTGCAAACACTTCATACATGTTTTTTTGAGAATCACTCTCTAAAAACAAGGACTCAATAATTGAAATAAAATGGTGTGTTATAAAATTATGAACCTAAATAATTCCTAATAAACTTTATCAATTTTAATAAATAAGTGGACACTCAGTATAGCACACCAATATATAACATACACACCAACATATAACTTAAGCCTAAACACTTAAGCACTCATCTGAGGTGTAGCTAGAGAACATCAAGATCCCTAGTAATAGAGAGAATAATAAAGTAAGAAAACCTATTTTAAAACTTTAAAACCCCAATAGATATAACATAATGCATGAAAAATTCAAGTAACAATCACCATATTTATTCATAGTATTACATTTAATTTAAAACATTTATGCATAGATTACAATAATGTTCCTCAACATACATTTATACAATACTTCTATACAATATATAAAACCTTCATAGCATATTAAATTCTTTTTCTATGATCTCCACTCATATTCTTCGCCTACAATATTTACTCTAAATATGAATCCATTAATGGAAGGGTCAAGGTCCTTATTTATAGTTTTAATTGGGCCTCCTTTCAATTCATCTTTTTAAAAACTTAAAGGGTTTATAATTATCTATGCACATTCCTCAATATACTTTTGATATACTAAATATCTTCACGTATTATCTTAATATCAATCTACTTAGGGTTGCTCCCATTACATTCATGATCCTTTATTTATCACTTGAAACCTATAAGGTCACTGTTTCCATTGATATTTTTATATATTTATTTATATTCTATCATTCATCCTTAAAATATGTGTTTATTTCCCCATTTGTATTGTGAATAATTAATTATGAATGTTAAATATATCAAGTACACCATACTTATATTTTATTTTTAAGATCACTATGTTTTGATGAGTTTTTCTCACTCATTCCCATCCATCCTTAGTAAACTCATGTTTCTCATAACCTTCAAAACATATCCAAAATTTTAGGGTCAACATCCCATTTACCTTTACCATCATAACATGGCATATCAATAGTCATAGATAATTGAGTAGGTCTTTCATATTTTTCCATGGTAAGTGTTTTAATTATCTTGTTATGTATATGATCGAAATGAAATAAAAATATGAATATTTAAATTTTGTAAAATAGGGAAATAATCATACAATTATGAATGTTAAGGGTAGATTGATATTTCACTTACTACATTTAGAGTTGACAAAGTAATGGAGGAGGGATGTACTTAAATTATTTGATATTTTTTTACTCAATATTTTCCATTATACCTATAAATATTTTGTTTTTAGTCTATAATTGTTTAGATCAAGAAATATAATTTCAAACTTTGTGTGAATGCTACTGGTGAAACTCAAACCCCTGTAGTGACTAGTATTATCCAATCCCTACCAATAGTGTCACTATTAACTATATAGGTATATTATCCCTTAAAATATTATGCCTATACCTTTAGATTTCTCTTATGTTTGTACTTACCTTTAGTCCTATGTGTTAATCCTCATTTTCCTTCTCCTTCCTTTCAAACCCTAACTGTACTTTTTGGCACAAGATGACATTTGAAAATGGGGATTAGAATGTTGGGTTAGATAGCCACAACCACTTTTTATTAACTAAATACATGTAAAATATGATACAATACTATAAATAGGTCTCAAATTTCATGTATTTATCCCACCTAGGCATGCATGCACCGTCATGATCAATCTATAATGTAATGAAATATAATATTTAGTTTTTGACACTTGGCACCATGAAAATTTGACCTAAATTTGTATTCAAACTTTAAATTAGGTGTGTTATTTTCAAGGATATTCATATATGTATGAATTTGTGATAATTTCTCAAGAGAGTGCTAATAGATTTCTCAATATTTTAAGTGATTCTCAATGTAATATACAAGTAAGTATGACCTTACAATTTATTTTTATTTATAGTTATATAGTTGATATTTATCACTATGTTCAACCCATGAAAGGTGTCTAGTTTGACCTAATAGAGACTTAAAATTTTTAAAAATACTTATTTAGTTTTCCTAGACACTATTTTTAGAGGAAAACACCTATGACAAACTACTACTCAATTATTTTTGGTATTGTCTTGGGAGTGAAAATCAGTGATCTGAGATATGAAGATAGCTTGTTTAATATTTAAGAATGTTCTTTCAAATAATAGTGTGATATTAAATATGTGTATCTTTTAAATTGGGTTGAACAAGAAAATTAGTGGATAAATGAATATAGGAAAGTGTGTACTAGATTTAAATGTATACTTCAGTGTTAGAGGTATAATCACTAAGAGAGGGGGTGAATTAGTGATCCCAAATATTTCAATCTCAATTCCAATCTTTTCAAACTATTTAAAAAATTAGCATATATCAACTTAATCAAGCAACCTTAACAAGAGATCTCATTAATTCAATGCATACACAATATCAAACACATAACACAAAGTTCTTATGGGAAACTTTCATAGGGAATAATATCCACTCTCAAGCCTAAAACACATGGAATACTTGTCCTATAATAAATTAAAAATAAGAGACTAGTCAACTCCTTTAGACTAGAAAACCTTGATCAAATCCTCCTGACCAAAGGTATTTAGTGAAACACTTATTTCACAAGGAACAACTTTCCCTAAGGAAGATCAAGTCCTTTAGACCCTCCTTAAAGTGAACACCTCCACCTTATAAATTATGTCTTCAACACTTGATGATGGATCTCTATTTATATAAACCCTGCAAAAACTTTCTATCTATCTCATATATGCCTCTCATATAGGCATAACATAATCTCTCTCCTTCTTCACTCAAACTATTTTCATATGCACACTCAGACCTCTTCACATATCCTCAAACTATAAGACAAAAATTATAACATTAAAAATATGACCTAAAAGTCATACACATAGTCAAAAAAATTCTCTAGTCATCAATTGGGCACTCTACCTCTCCTTCGTTCCACAACTCTTACATACACCTTACACTAGTCTCACAAAGTCTCACTCACAAGTCTATAAACCAACACATTTGGTTTCACCATTTACATATCAATAATTAATTAACAAGATCACAATATTTCTTATTGTCTACAACACATTCCTTCACCCTTAAGGCATATCACATGGGTCATACTTAAGCATACCATACTTTCAAATAAGCCCAAGTCACCTTTTATGTCTAATGATGACCCATTCACCTATTTAACATTTCTTCAAGAAAATTAAGAAAATAAGAACACTTAAAAATTAATGGACCCATTATACATGATATATATGTCCCCTTTAAATTCCAACAATCATCATATTACCCTTCTACTTAAGCACAATTTGCTCAAACTACATTCTATGCACACAGAACCATGAACGAATACATAGTCAAATTATAAACCTTTGTTCATATTAAATACAATTTTTCAAACCTTCATAATGAAAAAAAATAATCCTTATTTATTCTATAATATGATCCAATATATACATCATCATTAAACATCAAACAACTTCATAACAAGCTCAAATACCCTTCTCAAGTTACCTGCATAACATTCACAAACACAATCAACTTTGAACCTTAATATATTTTACTATACACATAATTAGACCTTAAAATTCATATTGATTTATGTACCTTGGATTCATCTAAAAATTTTATTTTTACACCATGGTCAAATTCTACATAGATCAAAATTTATGGCTCAAAAATAGACACTCATCTTTCCTTTGTTAAATTTAAAAATTTGAATTCAAATGGTCACCGTTAAACATCAAATACTATGCTCAAATTTTGTGTCCTCATTGTTTTATATAAATCATGCATCATCAATATTATTATACAAATCTCAACCTTTAAATCATAATTCACCATTGTTAAATGTTAAACCTCAAATATTTGACATCATCTCATACAATCTTAAAATATTGACTCATCACACACCATCGATATATGTGGATCAGTCAGGTCTTTACCTTATAGAAATAACCATTTGATCTTGTTCATAACCCCCATGATCATGACACTTAGTACCCTAACATGCCTTCTAATCATTTATATTGTTAAAAATCTTACACTTCTTACCATCTCACTCAATACACACCATTAGATCAATCTTGTATGATCACCTACCTGGTCCTAATATTTAACATTGTGAAAAAATGACTAAGTATGAGGACCATTGCTTATCTTCCTACAAGGCCAACTTTACACCTCCATATCTTTTGCTTTACTCAAGTTCATGTTCTAAATTTTGGACCATATGATCTCCTCATATAAGAGAATCCAACCATGTGTCAATATTCTCCTAGAAGCCTCAGGCATGTGAGATATAATTAAATTAAAATACTCACTTAAATTTTACTATTCATAGAGCCAACTATGTCAAGAACTTTTTGGAAATACCAACTTTTCACATGTATAGATTTTGTCTCGCATTAACACTAGACCTAAAATTTTGTGCAAATCAACTAGGTATCAATATAAAAAAACTCATATGATAAACTTATCCTAAAACATCCACATGTGTGAGATATTTCATCACCAAACTACTTTCTTGGTTCTTTCTTACCTTATGCAAATTTGGCTAAGTATGGGAAAACACTATCAAACTACTTGGGAGCCAAAATTTTCACTTACATATCTTTTATTGTGATTCATCACTAGACTTGAGAATTTACACATAAAAAATAGGGACTAATGTGATCATAACTATATGACCAACTCCACCTGACTCATCCACACGTGGTAATTATGATGTCATCAAACTACCTACTCAGATTTGTTGCCATTGGACCCAAATGTATAGATAACAATGATGAGTTGGGTGAATTACACTCAACATAAATAACCTCTTATAGGACCCCTTTCACATTCTCAAATCACCATAATCATCCCTGAACATCTCTATCCATGTCAAAACTAAAGATCAACAAATCTAACTTCAAGCACACTTTGATAAGCACATTACACAATTTATAATTATTACTTAGGCTATCAAATAACTTCATCCACTCACTAGGACACCTCTATGAAATCATCATGACATCATTTATAACTCTCTAATAATATATCTCTTTGTCATTTATGTCAACACCCATCAATATACAACTCACTTTTCTTCTCTCTCTTCAAGCACTCTCAAAATAAGAACTTTATCTCCCTTTGACATAATGACAAAGTGGGCACTAAATAATCTTGATGACATAAAAATAATACCGATAGGAGAGAACCACCTTAAATATATGATACAAAATCCCCCTTAACTTGATCTAACCTCTTATTGCCCTAACATCTTCCTCTTGCTCCAAGCCAACACTCTCTTTAACCAAGCATTATAATAAATGAAGAAACAACACATAGAAGAACCAAAATATTATATAACTCACCAAGAAACATCGTAGAGGGAATAAATCTAATAATTTTTAGCCATTTCATCACTTGAGCATCTTTATATCTCCATACACCATGAGGAAACACCATACAAGCTTACTAGCCTTCTATCTCAAACCACCTCAAGGACCACCAATATAACTTCATGCTACACAAAAAATAGGAAAAATTATCTAAATAATCCTTATAACTCACCTTTAAATAATCATGCCTTTATATTTTGGATAAACTGAATAAAAAGCACTGTTCTTCTCACTAAACATGTCTAGTCTCCTTTTAGCCCTGCTTGGAACTTGTAGATCCCATAAATTTTATTAAACATACCATCAAGACCTAAAATTTCATATTTAGAACACTCTCAAATTCCCCCTTAATCACACCAATTTTCATTACCTATATCATCATTTGTAATATACTTTCTTCATAAACCAACTTGTGAATTAGTCCTTCATCTTGACAAAAACATGAATAACTTGAAAACCACAAACCTTAAAATATATATGAAGCATGATTTGACAACTCATTTGGCCCATTAATCCTATTAATAATCATCAAACTTCAAATCATAAGGAAAACCTCTTTTATATCATAGAACAAAACCTTAGATTCACAAAACAAATAGGGTCAATAAACCTCCTTCTAGTCAATGCACACCTCTCAAACTCTTTTACACCTATAGAAACCTATCACACACTTTTAAAAAATATTTGAGTTTCAAAATCTTTGGGAAAACATACATCCTATAATGCATTTTAGGACCTGCATACTCTTAAGCGCAAACTGGGAAACCCAAGAGTAGACAAAAATCTCCAATTTGATTTCAACATACCTTCAAACCATAAAACCACCTAGAACATGATATAATAAGGTCAACATACCGTTATATGAAAAAATACTCATCTTGATATTGCATCAATATCATTAAGAAATTTAGAAACATTTAATCTAACCTTGTAGACTAACCATATACAACTATCAACATCCTGACATTACCACAACATATCTTCCACTTGGACAATCCTGCTCCAACTAAAAAACACTCATCTCTATCCTTCTAGGACCATCTGAACAACATCAAAATAACACTTCATTTTCCACTGAATGGATTCTCTTAAATATCATAGATAGAAACATCATTTGCACCATAATGATATAAAAAAAAGTGAAGCCAGGAGTGGCCCACATCTCTTTAGTAACCACTAGAATCCTCTTATACCTGTAAGACTTATTTCTCTTATTCTTATTCTTCTTAGTCTAAACTATGAAATTTTTTTCCTTTTCTATATCACTCTCCTTCTTTTATAATATACAATTGATAACACATGGAGCAACTATGAAATATTGACATACATTTTCATTTTAAGAATCAACCTTTCATTTTGGAACCTCATCACTAGGTACTAAAAATTGATGTTCTTTGAATGATACTCACTCAATAATAGTAGGATGTTCACTTAGATCCATACTCATCTCATAATTTGCCTCAACCATCACCTTGGTCTTCTCCCTGAGCTTGGTCTCTTCATTCTCAATATGAGCACAAAATGAGAGCCCTTGGCACTATTCAAATTTTATATCATTCTCCACCATAGAAAATAGACTACTTGGACCTACATACTCATCATGACTCACCTTTGGTTTCTATGAGATAACTTTCATTTTTAATTACACTATTAGATCCTAATTGAAATTATTTCTACTTAATGGCATTTGTTTACATAATATAGTAATGTGATCTCTCTATTCATAGTTGTAGCAAACCATACTCCTTGATGGAAACTTAGCTTATCTTAGATTATTCAAACAATGTTTTGTAAAGTGTCCCACACCATGACAATTGAAGCTCTAAACCTTGCTCACACCTTCTGAATTATTACACCCATCATAGTTCCAAGCAAATTCATTTATAACATGTCTCTTACATTATTTATCCCTATGACCAAATTGATTACATGTGTAACAATAACCATTAAAACTTGTATACCTTATGGAATTTGGCTATCTAATCTAATTTGTATTCAAAGGCTGATTTTCCTTATCCACATTAGTCTTCATCTTGTCTTAAGTATCAGTCTTTGGTTCTTATTTATATCCAAGACTACTCTTATCACTTGCATGATTTTGATCATTAAAAATGTTATCTATATCACTTGACCTGTTTTAAAATCTCACAAATGACATTACCTTACAAGATATCTTCTCTAACTCATATTTCAATGACTCATTTTTAATTTCATACCTTGCACATTCATCTTCTTAGATTTCAGGCTTGTAGACAAGATTTCCAATTGAAAATTGAGATGTTTGACCATATTTTCATGTTCTTTGGCATATACATCCATTATTACCTCATACACACTAAATTTTTACTCATAATATTCATGTTTAGATATCATTTTCTTATTGATCTGATTCTCAATCTTTAGTTATTCAAGAACATTCATCAATTCAGTCTCACAATCCACCTCATCTTCATCATCATCTAAATCACTCCAATTAGGCTCCTTTTAATGTGAGAAAATACCTTCTTCAATCATGAATAGGGATCTATCTTTATTAGGACCATCATCTTCATGATCATACTTAGAGTTACTAACTTCACTCTCATCTGATGAGCTACAATATTCTTTGGTGTATATACTCTTTTTGTCCTTGAATTACTTCTTGTTGTTGTCAAACCTTTTGAATCCCTTTTTTATTTTAATAGACCTAAATGATGTCTTTCCATCATCATGACCTTGATCATTATCTTCATCATCATCCTTATTATACTTATGAGGGCACTTATTATAAAAACATCTTATTTCACCATAATTTAAACATTTGAGGGGTAGTTTACCTTTATACTTTCCATAACCTATTCTTAATTTCTTTGAAATCAAAGTAATTAGTTCATCCTTATCTGTATCAAAAATTTCATCCTCTTTGAGTTTCTTACCTTGGAACTTATTCTTTGTATTAATCTCTATCTTGAAAGTTTCGTCCTTCTTTGGTGGTATATCATCATTCTTCCTCATCTCATAGGTAGTAAGAGTGCCATGTAATTGATTCATATTCAATTGAGTAAGATCATGAATTTATTATATAGAAAATACTTTTAGATCAAACTTAAGGGATAGATACTTTAATACCTTATGAACTATAGTATCTTGTTCAATATTCTCTCCAAGATCTCTAATAATTTTCACAATCTCATCAGCTCTCTACAAAAAGGATGCCAAAATTTTTTCTTTATTCATCATGAGACTTTCAAATCACCTTATATGAGTCTATAAATTAGAAATATTGATCTTTGAATCTCCTTCATAAATGATCTAAATTTTATCCCATGTCTCTTTAAATTTTTTATAATGGATTACCTTTTTGTATTTAATATGTGAAAGACCACAAGTGATAGCTTTCATTGCCTTGGAATTGTTCTCAAACAACTTCTTGTTTGCAACACTAGATGGAGGAGTATTAGGAGTAACATAACCAGCCACAATAGATTACCATACATCAAACCCTAGGGACATAATGTATGTCTTCATCCTTACACTCTAAAATTCATAATTGGATCCATTGAATATCGATGCTCACTTAATAGATAAACCTCCTTGATGACTACCCATATTATACCTTAGATCACCTTTAATCTATTAAGCATTTACCAAAGGACCTGCTCTGATACCAATTATTATAATTATAATCATTAAGAGGGGGGATGAATCATTGAGCCCAGATATTTCAATCTCAATTCTAATCTTTTCAAAATATTTAAATAGTCAACATATATCAATTTGATCAAGCAACATTAACAAGAGAGATTATTCATTCAATGCATACATAAGATCAAACATATAACACATAGTTCCTATGGGAAACCCTCATGGGAAATAAAACCCACTCTTAAGCATACAATATATGGACTATTTGTCCTATAATAAATTACAACCAAGAGACTGGTCAACTCCTTTAGACCTGCAAACCTTGATCAAATCCTCCTGACCAAAAGTATTTAATGAAACACCTATTTCACAAGGAATGAATGCCCTTAAGGGAGATCAAGTCCTTTATATCCTCCTTTAAGTGAACACCTCCACCTTAGAAATGATGTCTTCAACACCTGATTATGGGTCTATGATTATATAATCCCTACATAAACCTTTTTCTCTATCTCATATAGGGCTCTAAAATAGGTATGTCATAATCTCTCTCCTTCAATCAAACTATTTTCATATGCACACTCAGACCTCTTTACATATCCTCAAATTGTAAGATAACTATTCTAACATCATATATATGACCTATAGGTCATACATAGAGTCAAAAATCTGATTTTTTCATTAACTCATCAACTGGGCACTCTACCTCTCATTTTCTCCATAACTCCAACATACACCTTGTACTAGTCTCACAAGTCTAGAAACCAACACATATGGTTTCATCATTTATAGATCAATCATGAATTAACAATATCAAAATATTTCCTATCTACCATAACATATTACTTAACCCTTAAGGCATCTAACATGGTCACACTTAAGCACAACATACTTTCAAATAAGCCCAAGTCACCTTTTAGGTCCTATGATGACCCATTCACCTCTTTGACATTTCTCTAAGAAAACTAACAACATAAGAACACTTATAAATATATTTACCCATTATACATGATCTCTAGGTCCTCCTTAAGTGCCAACAACCATCACAATACCCTTCTACCTAAGCACAATTCACTCTAACAACATTTTATACACATAATCACCATGAATGAATACAAAGTCAACTTATAAACCTTTATTAATACTTCATATGATTGGTTAAAAATTCATAACACACACATATCATCCTTATGGAATATACAACATGATCTAATATTTAATTCATCATTACACATCAAAACAACATTAGAATGAGATCAAATACCCTTCTTGGGTTACTTACATAACATGCACAAAAACACAATTAAATTTGAACCTAAATATATTTGACTATACATATAATTATAAATTTAAATTCTTATTTATAGATCCACCATGTAGTCCTCTATAAATTTTATTTTTACACCATGGTCAAATTCTACATAGATCAAAAGTTATGGATCAAAAACCAAACACTAGTCTTTCCTTTGTTAAATTAAAAAAATTGAATTCAAATGGTCACAATTAAATATAAAACACTATGCTTGAATCTTATGTCCTCACTTATTTAGATTAATCATGCACCATCTATCTTATTGTATGAATCTCAACCTTTAACTCATAGTGCACCACTATCAAATGTTAAACCTCAAATAGTTGACCTCATTTCATACAATATTTCAATATTGACTAATCGTACACCATCAATATCTATGGATCAGTTAGTTCTTTACCCTATAACACTCACCATTTGATATTGCTTAGAACCCCCATGATCATGACACTTGGCACCCTTGCATTCCTTTTGAGCACTTACACTGTTAAACATCATGAATTTATTACCATCTCACATAACACACATATCTATATCAATCTTGTATGATCACCTACACACCATTGGATCTTTATCTGGTCTTGATATTTAACATTGTGCAAAAATTACTAAGTATGAGGACCATTGCTTATCTACCTTGAAAGCTAAATTTGCACCTCCGTATCTTTTGCTTTGCTCAAGCGCATGTTCTAAAATTTAGACCATATGATATCCTCACATAGGATAATCCAACCATGTGTTAATATGTTCCTAAAACCCTCACACATGTGAGATATAATGAAATTAGAATACCCACTCAGATTTTTCTATTCATAAATCCAACTATGTCAAGAACTATTTGGAAAGACCAACTTTTCACATTCACAAATTTTATTACACTTTAGTACTGGACCTAAAAATTTTCATATATCAACTAGGAATAAATATTAACAAACCCATATGATAAAATTATCCTTAAATATACACACATGAAATATATTCCATCACCAAACTGCTTACTCAATTCTTTTTTGCCTTATGCAAATTTGGCTAAGTATGGGAAAACAATGTCAAACTACTTGGGAGCCCAACTTTTCACTTTCATATATTTTATCACACTTCATCAATAGACTTAAGAATTTTCACATAGAAAATAGTGATTAATTTGATCACAACCATATGACCAACTCCCTCTAACTCATCCACACATGGTAATTATGACATCATCAAACTGCCTATTCATATTTTTTGCCTTTAGACCCAAAATGTCTAAATGAGAATAACGATGAACTAGGTGAATTAAAATCATACATAAAATCAATAAAATAATATAAAACCTCTTATATGACCCCTTTCACATTATTAAATCACCATACTCATCCCTAAACATCTTAAGGCATGTCAAAATTGAATATCAACCAAGCCAACTTCAAGCACACTTTGACAATAACATTGTACACTTTGTCATTGTTACTTAGGCTATCAAACCACTTCATACACTCACCATGACACCTCCATTACATCACCATGAAATCATTGAAAAATATCCAATATTAAAGTATACATATATCAAAGTGTGCCAAATTTAGTGTTACCAAAGTGTCTAATACCAAATTTAGGTCTCATTAAATTCCCCCTTTTAGTCAAGTATTGAAAATGCTAGATTAAAAGGATAAAAGAACAAATTTGGCACCTATGTTTAACCAATATTGGTTTTGATATGTATTCCCTAAATTTTCTTCTTTATCAATGAAAAACATGTGAGGAAACATGCAGAGATCAATGCACATTCATGATATATTTTTAAAAATAATATAGATCATTAGATTGTTGGAAATTAAAAATTCAAAGAATGAGTACACCTAAGGGTATGCAGACCATGATACCATTTGTTTAACTCATTTTGATAATACAATGGGGTGATTTGACCCAAGGAGATACAACCATTAAATCCACAAATTGAGAAATATAAATTCCTCAACCACCATTAGATAAGGAGAAAAGCTAAAAGTTGAGCACCACAAAAATATCAACTGCACTGCTTTGAATCTCATCATAATTATTTTGTGGAACCTTTAAATTGGGTTTTTATATAAATTTGGAACCTCAAAACCTAGTTCATATGTCAAAATGTAACCACAAAATTGATTTAGATGAATTATAAATCTAAATTGGTTAGTGGTACCATCATTCCTCATTGATCTACAAAATAAAAATAAAAAAGTGTATGCATGAACAACATTCATTTCCCAAATATGATACATCTATACCTCAAAGTGATATAAAATTCCATATTATTTCTATCATAGTGTCATATAATTTATCATCATTTCTCATAATAAATATGATAAATCTACTCAATCTAACCCATTTAATATGTCTTATAATGCTCCAACAGCTCCTCACAATATTGTATAATTCCCCACATATACCTCACATATGCCTTAATATATCCAATATATCCCATTTGAATCACATTATCTGACCCAAAGTATGAATTATCTATTTTTCATGCCCTAAATCTCTAAGACAAGCCCATTATATGTCCCCCCTTTTTATGAGTGATGAAGCTAGTAAATCAATTATATTAAAATAAAGATCTATGTGCACTGTGTGTTATATATATAAATATAATTATGTAAAGTATGTAAACATGATAATATATGTCTTCATATAAATATTTGATCATTTAAGCACGTGTAAAACATGCAATGCAAGGAAATGGGCATATACATGTCATGCCAAGTAGATATAGTAATCAGACACATTGTAATAAGCATTATAATATATTCATGATAAAAACCATGGAATTTCACACATTATAATTATGTCTGATATAAATCATGGTAAAAATATTGGTAATAGTCATAAATTTAATCACGTATATGCACACAATGTCATAATCATGAGGCACACAAGTACTTAATATATGACTCGACTTTGAATTGATACAAACTCAACATGGTCTTGAATTATACTAGAGAAACCTATAACACAAATGACACATGATATGAAGAAACATAATCAATGCACTCATAGAACATGCAATATAACACACATAAATGATCACACAATTTAATAATCATCTAATTTAAGAATTCATGGATCAAGCAATGTTAGTCTACTTTATCAATCAATGTAATCATTTAATATATCAAAGTTCAATATCCATAATAAATATCATTCTAAAAAATATAATCAAGATCAAGTAATATATAGTAGTATACTATGATCAATATCCTAGTACATAAATATATAACTTGATAAGTGTGAAAATATGACCCAAGTGTTTGCATTCCCATAATGTATAAAGATATTATATGGGTGTAAATAATTTTAAGCATCTATGTGTCCATGTATCATATGTAACATGTATGTCCTACATTCCACTCATATATAATGTGGAAAGCATGTGCATATAAAATAAATATTAAATTCACCATGTATATGATAAATAAAATCAATGATCATATATACGATTGGAAAATGTCATACAAAGGTATTAGTTTTTTATTTTTTTATTTTTTGAATCTTCAAATTTTTTGTACTTTTATATTTTTATTATTTTAGAATTTTGAATGTTAAAATATGTCCTTTTTAACCTATGATCCCATCAATGGTATGTTCATCTGTAGGTCCTATATTTATCAATGTGAATTTTATTCACCATATGTGAGTAGTAGCATATATATTATAGTTCAAATCAAATAAATGATCATGCATTATGAAATATCTAGCATCATCATCATAGCCAACATAATCATGTACATGTTGCATAGTTCTAGTAGCCATAGTAACTATTGACTAGTTTGACCCCTTGGTCAAATAAGTCAACCCTAATGTAATTTAAAACGTCCATAGGTCCCCCTAGGTTGATAAATGTTTACCATAAGTCATAAATAGGTTCAAATAACATGTTTTACTTTGGTCATCTATGTCATTTGTCCTAAGTGTCATTTTATATCACTTTTGGGTCACTTTAATGAAAGTGTATGGCTCATATGAAAGGAAAAGTGTGGAAAGGTTTTATTCAATGTACAATATGTTATATCTGGTAAAATAATTATTTTTGGAACTAATAATTATAGGTTCAACATTGAAAACAAGGAGACAACTATAAAAAAAGGGAGTTTTTAAACTTGTACAAATTGTAGGACAAGTTTGGCACATGGGAAAGCTTTAATAGTGTCTCTTCAACTCCATAAAATTCATATATATGATTTATAATATTTGATAGGTCTGAAAATGGTGAAAACTAGTTTGTTTGTCTATTCACTCTCTTGTGCAAGTTAAACAAGACCAACCACTTTTATGCCAGTATGAATAGAAGGAGAAGAACTGGTCTAAATAATTTTAGTGGATGTTAAAATTATTAATTTAATTTGAATAAATTATAATAATATTCAAATTGGTATATTTATCTTCATGAATCATCTTCAATATTTTTGATGCCTCAAAACTATCTCCACATCCCCAACACCTTTAGGTTTTCTAATTTATTTAAATGATTTGATGTTTCCAAGTGTTGAAATCATTCTTTTAGGACATTTTATTAATCCTCATATGGTTTTAAAATATTTTTTGTACGTGTGTATATGGATATGCAATTATAATCATTCTCCTTATGTTGGAAGTGCAAATATAATGATAGTGTGTTAAACAATGTCTTGATAGTTGCAGGTGAAGGTGTGAATTAAGGTTTGTAAAATAGATTGATATAAACATAACATTTAGTATTTATGTTCTCCAAATTATATTTTATCCTACAATAAAACTTGATTTAAATTTCATGGTGCATTTATACCTTCACTATCATATAAGTAAAATTTACTTTGAATATGTATAACTCAAGGATAAGAGGTGTCAATGGTCTATGAGGGATTCAATTTCATACTAAAAATAATTGAACAATTTGAAATTTATAACTAAGGCTCATAACATATTTTTATACTCAAAAGGAGAACCAAGTATTCAATACTATGATATGGTTACCTACAATCAAACATAGATGAAAACCTATAGGTTTTTGTGTGTAGGTTGTCAATGTACATAGACTTAATGATATACTTTGAAGAGGATATAAAGCTTGGGTTTTAGTAAAAGGATCATATATTGACTTGTGATTAATATTATGGATCACTATAAATAAGATAATCCAATATCATACACAGTTACCTATATCAAAATGAGAAAGTTACAAATGAGACTAGTTACCTTAAATTCTCCAAATGAGTTTTTTACCAAACAATGATCCATCTTTTTATAAGTGTCTATGAATATTGTGTAGGTATATTCAATTAAATATTTCAACCCAAATGGATATTTCACTCCTCATCATAAATTAAATTTTCAAGTCATGAGAAGAGAGTGATAAGTGGACCTCCAATTTAGCTAGGTTTCTACTGAAAACACTTAGTAAAAGCTACAATATACTAGGACAAAATGACCTTGAGACAATAGTGACCTATAATGGGATGGTAAAATTGTTTATAGGCATGAAATTATCTCATATATGTTGATAATGACCCTCAGTGACTTCAAAATAGGATGAAGGTGTGAAAATACATTGTTCAAGCATAAATGTACACCTAAAGTAGTCCATTGACTTCCCTCGTTGCAACCTATAGTCACAAGAATGAAATCTACACAAGTGACTTAAGGAC
The DNA here is from genome assembly GCA_037957365.1 of Torreya grandis. Taxonomy (NCBI): domain Eukaryota; kingdom Viridiplantae; phylum Streptophyta; class Pinopsida; order Cupressales; family Taxaceae; genus Torreya; species Torreya grandis. The sequence continues at coordinate 4,858,199 of JARHVA010000403.1, read as the reverse complement.
CTGTAAATATTGAAGTGATAGATATTTATATACTTTAAATATTTTAAATGTTTTTTCAAATCACCAAGTTATCAAGACAAACACCCTACCTCAGGTGAAGATAAAATAGAGTCAACTCTACCTAAAACCCTGTTTGCAGTCATCAAACCTCGTGAATCAATTTTAAGGAAATAAATTTTTAAGGGGTATAAATTTAGAAAAAATGTTTTTAAATTGGTATATATAATTAATATGAACCATAATATACCTCCATGATCTTATTTAGTCTATACAAATAGGGTATATTCCCTTTGTTCTATCTCAGACAGAGGGAACTCTAATTACAAGCCAATATGTAGAGATGATATATTGATGAGCAAAGATGAATAGGCATAACCTTGAATGTATCATGATATGATGTATAAAATTTTAATAAATCTGAAAAATCATGTATAAGTACCTACATCCATTTATAACCTTCACAGGTGGATACACACAGTCAAACACATGCTAGGTCTATTAGGCCTAGACTAAACCTAAACCCTTATGGATTATACATTATTTAAAATGATCACATGAGATATAAAAACCATGTGATGGAATTAATGTGAGAATACAATGCCAACATGAATAATTTAGTTTCATATAATAGTCCAAAATTAGTCATTTCACCCAAATCTCTCTCAGGCCTATTTAAAATGCATATAAGGAGCTTGATAGTCCAAATTATTTTGCTCACACTTGTATAGGTGGATTTCATGGTGACTCAAGGAGTTGGGTGTTATTTAAATTGATACCTATATTAATTTTCATGATTTTTTTTTAGGTTTATATGTCAAGGTTTTATGAATATTCCTTAATAGTCTAAAATACCTAAAACCCTCTCAAAACCCTTACTTGGACCTGATGAAGTAGAAATGAGTGGGAATGCATTAAAAAGGGGTAATTTGATCAAGAAATTTTTTGAAACTTATTTATAACTCTCTTAGGATATTCACCTTCAAATTTTGTCATACTGTCACTTGTACAAATAGACTAAAACCCAAGTTTCTTATAAGATTTGAAGTGTTCTATAGGTACAAAAGAGAATTATTGAGTGAGATTCATTGTAAGAGGTATGTGGGGACTTTTTACAACCCTAATATTCATTTATAATAATATTTATGCATGAAAATATTTTTATTATCTCATCCACCATAGGTAGTCATAAACAAGAAAGTGAGAATGAAATGATTACCTAGTGTGAAAAGTGAGAATTGTGACAATGAAGCTATAGAAGTCTATTTGATAGACCAGAGGACAAATATGTATTTAATAAGTTTTCTAACATATCTAAAATACATATTCATGAGTAACTATAGGTCACTCAATTAATAAGTATGAGGAAAAGCTAAGGAATGCTAATGAGTGACTACTAGTGAGCAAATACAAGTGGTGTAGATGAGTCCATCAATTTAGGGGCATATGAGGCATGTTACAATATTGTTTCCATATTTTCATGACATTATAAAGGTGTCAAATACCCATATGGTATATTAAATCAATCAAGTGGATGACTCATCACCAAAAGACATTTCAAAGAGGAAGGTAAAGAGCCCCTATGCCAAATCCAAGGAGAATGATGAATTCAAATGGACACATGTCTAAGATCACTTATTATCTTGTTATCCACCTCATTAAATTGATATTAGATATTTTTCATATTTGGACACATGGATTTGTGACCCTGTCACTTATATTATTCTATCTCTCCTCCTTTGCTCTATAAATTCAAGCCATTTTGGCAATTATATCTAGTACACACCTAGTATGGTAAATCCCTATAGGTTTGACATCTTATTTTATCATTTGAATAAAGTTATTAAGTTTATTTTTTATTTTTACATCTTACCTAAGTATCTAAAGTGGTTTATTAGAACGACAAGTGATGTATATTGTTTCTCCTTACTTTCATTTTGCACATTTTATGCATTGTGTGAGTGCCATCTCTTCTAACATGGCTTATAAAGTGTATTATTTGTTAATGTGTACTTGAAGTATGAGAGGGATAGTAGTTTCTTATATCAGACCTTATTTTTACCCACCTTTTATTATATATATAAATATGCCTCTATAATAAACACTTATGCTACAAGGTCATAGAGTTGAGGTTAATTTTAGTATCTTTCTATCTTAGTTTATATACAAGTGTGTTTGTGGACTAATATTTTAGTGTATCACCTCACTAGTGTAGGTTTACATTATATTTCCTTCTTCCTTTTTCACCCCCCAATGATTGGCCTAGTGTAGTATGTGATCTTAAGAGATAAATCTAGGGAGATATCCCTTTAACCTAAAGGTTTAAATCTATTATAGGCAGCCCATAGGCTTATAGGTAATCCCATATTGTCCAAATATAAGAGAGGATTGAACCTATGGAATTTGTTGTATGTTAGGAAAAGGTGTCAATGTTCATATTGGATCTTGCACATGAGTCTATATAAATATCTTAGTACATGATGGAGTAGGTAATATCTGCTAAAATTGAATATATCAATTGTGTGTCTCTAATTTTACTTCATAGTATGAAACTATACAAGTATAATAGGTTATTGTGGAGGTGTTAGAGTAAATATCTTTGCCTAAATGGGGTACTCATATAGAATAATTAGAGCCCTAACCATTCAATTGATATAGACATAATTTAAGCATTGATGTACATATGAGGGGATTGTACATATCTTATGTATCCATGGATGTCTTAATAGAATGTTAAATGCACCGGTATTGGGTAAAACTAAAAAACAAGTAATATTTGTGGGCCCTACCATAAGTGGTAACATAATTCCCCTAAGAGGTTTTTTTAATTTTATATCTAATTATTTTATTATAGTATTTTTACCAATTAAATATTTAAGATTATATCCAAGACTAGTTAGTAATGTCATAATGCATATGTTTTCACTTGACCCATAATCCATCATAACATTGTTTATAAGACATGATTCAGTGAAATAACATGTGAATAAAGGCACATTGGTATAATCATCATCAATAATATCATGATCATTGAATTTTATTATAGTTCATTATACTTATGTATATTTAAGTGTACCAATAAGACCATATATAGGATGAGTCTTCTCATTTCTATAATCATAAGAAGTCAGTGTAGGATGCAAATTGTAAGTCATGTGTATCTCATGATTAGCCTTAGTTTTTTATGTTACATGTTTTGGAAATAAATATAACAACATCTTAAGCTTTAAATTATGTTCTATAAATGAATTATTCATAGGTGGATCAACATCATTGATCTAAATATTTTTGCTCTCAATTAAATATTATATTTTATGTCTTAAACCATAACATCTATTATAATAATGTCATGTGGATCTATGCAAATCATAATATCCATTTATATCGAACCCTTTATATTGTACATTTATCATATCAACCTCCACTAGTATAGGGAGGTATAAGATCTTGGACTCAATTTTATTTTGTAAGACCTTATGAGTAGGTTTTGATAATCATGTAAATTAACTCATTTGAGGAGTCATAAAGACAATCATATTAGTAGGATGTAAAAACCCATTAGAATAATTATTTTATCCTCATTATTAGTATCATTAGCCTTGCATTTTAAATTGTGTTTTCTTTAAAACTTGTCATTAGAATATATGGGAGGATTAATCCCATACTTTAGCTTGTTTGTGACAATTAGATTAACCTCATAGTCTTTAACATTATGGCACTTATCATCAAAATATAGGAGAATTTGAAAATAATAGACTCATGGATAGGTGCAAGGAAGACTTTCTTGAATATATATTAAAATTCATCATCAACCATAAGATTTTTACTATTTTTTAGAATCCCACTAGGTTTAATTTGAAAATGGTAAAAAAATTAATTTTACTTTAATAATCCAATCCAGATTGTTATTAATTAAGATAAGTTAATTTATATTTAACTAAATTCATCTTGAAAAATTAATTGATTATGATTCATTTAGATAATGATCAAATTAACACATTCAAAAAAATGACTAATCTAATCCATCACAAATTATATTTATTGAATAATAACTAGCCAATTGCTGAAAGTTTATACAATAATAAAAAAAATTACATCATAGTAAATATAAATAAATACATTATTCCACTGAACTAACAAGTATCCACAACCTAGTCATATGTATATAAAAATATAATCATGAGTAAAAGTCTCTATCAGATGACTACTAAAGGAGAGGGAGAGCATCATCATAGTGATTTTACACACCAATCACATACCATTAATCTCCCACACATTTCTCCACTAGGGAATGGACCTTCATTCACAGATGACTAGATAATAATGTTGTAGGTATCGAGAAGTCAACTAGAACCCATGTGATGTAATATTTTATCTACATATATTATATCATAAATAACTTTATTCTAACATGACATCATCCATATCTGCATATTAATCAAACAGGTGAAATGATAATGTTTAGGTATAAAAATTACTTTATACAAAGTTTTCATATAGTTAAATGATCCAATAGATCAAAAATATTCATACACACACTCAATCATATTTCATTTATTCCATGTATTAGTGAATCTAAAGAAATGCATGAGAATTTTCTCATGATAATATTTCCTTAGTGTCATTATTACTAGATTTACTAATAAGTCATATAAAATATTTCCATGGAATTATTATATATATTTATTATTAATTACATGAAAATTAAATACAAAGAACACACTTGAAATAATTGCATTCAATATAATAACAACTTAATATCTTATATCACACTTTCTGATTTCCAAAACAACGCAAAGTCCATTATTTAATAAGGCAAAATTACAAATAAATGTTTTTCTAATCAATATTTATAATATTAAAGTATTTACCAATTTCATATAAACATCCATTTTCACAAGTATTATAATAAAAATAATAAAATTCAAGAAATTCACCATAAATCCAAAGCTAACCAACAAATAATAATAAACTTAATTTTATTTGTTATAATTAGCAATTTATCATTTTCATTGTAATTTATAACTAAAAAAACATATTACAAATTAATTATATAAATTCCAATTTGCATATGAATACATTTATTCACTATTGACAAAAATATACTTACATACCAAATTATCTGCATACACATATATATTAATTATGTCCACTTGTATGTATGTATGTATGACCATTTATATGTATATATCATGTCATTAGGAAACAAGTGGAATGATATATATTTATCCACTTGTTTCCTAATGACATGATTTATACATATAAATGGGCACACACACACACACACACACACACACACACACACACACACACAAAATTTGTAAGAATTAATTATGTGTGTGTGTGCACACATTTTTATGAACTATTCATAAATAATATTATAATGTATTTATGTATAGTTTCTATACATATAATATTTTCAAACTTTATAAATTATTAATGCTTTATATATTGAAGAAACTCATTGAGTCTCAATCTCTCTCAGTGCATGCCTAAAGGGATGCATCAGTAAAGGGGTGGGTAGACTATTGGTGCTTCAAATTATTGTTGTCACTTATTACCACTTTTTATCTATCCACTTGTCTCCTAAAATCATTCCCTTAAGCTTTACCTCCTATTTTTCACCCTCCTCTAGTCATTTACCACATTATCCCTTCCCCAACCTAAAACCCTTTTTAATAGTTTACATTACATAGTCATCCCCATCAACCTTATAATCTTATTTATAAAACTTATTAGGGTCTAGGTTAGCCCCTGGCTAACCTAGTCCATGACCTAATTCAATTTTGTCAATAATGATATTAGGTTGACTGGGTTGACCTTGTCAATCTAAACTTTTGGAAAGGATTGGGGTTAGATCCACCTATATAAACACATTCATTTCACCATTTATAAAATAAGAGAATAATAAGTAAGATATATTTTCCATCTACTTACCCACCATTCTACTTGAGGAGCATGCTTAGGGTTTCATACTTTCCTTAGAGATACAGATCTTGTCTTATAGAGAAGTATTTTGGATGCATTGATAGGTTATATAGCCTAGATTTGATTTATCCTTGTCATCCTTAAATGACACAATAACCTTTTGTGAAGGACCTTATCCAAGGGAGATATTGAGGCTTGGTGGGTTCCTCTTTAAAGGTAAGTATTCTTAACTTTCTCCCTCCTTTGTAAGAGTAGATAGACATGTATGTACACTTTTCTTCCAAGCATTAGGATTCTATATACATTGATGTGATTATATATATTCTATGCATGTTTAATATTATGTTTATTACCTCTAATTTGTGTCACAAGATTTGGTGAACACTATATTAGACTTTGCTGTACTTTTTATTAATTTAGTGAATATGAAAACATAGGACCTAGTTAGGGTTATTACATAGTTTTACTTGATTGGAAGATTTGGAACCCTCTGTAGTGAATTTATTATGGTAAGAGATCCCTTGGATAGGTCTAGTGGATCCATCTTGGTCATGACCCCAATTATATAATGTATCCCCAACTGAAAGTATAAGTAGGATTTTTTTCTCTGAGATGGGATTAATTTATAGATCTGATACATTTCCCATTACAATCATTCTAGTGAACTTGATGTGAATATAACCCTTTCAGGTTTTATTCCATGATTTCATTTCTATCATATTATTATTTTAATATATTTTCAATATTGTATCAAACTAGTTAGTATGTTTCTAACATTTTATTCATAGATTTAACACATAGTTGCATCAAAATGAATCTATTCTATTTGTGTAGGTCTTCATTAAATACAGGTTACTGGCTTGAATAGGTCAACATAGTACTCTTATTCAATTCCAAATAATCATACAAGGTGTAACAAGTCAACTTTGTCATCTTATTCTCTCTATCGGCATCCAAATAAACAATCCAAGTAGAATAGGTCAACTTAATCATCCTATACTCACATGTCAACACACTTGATGCAATAACACCAACTAATATAAACCTTGTCGATCTTCATCAAATACAAATTATTAGAACAAATAGGTCAACACAATACTCTTCTTTAATTTTAGATAAGCATACAAGGTTGAATAGGTTGACTTTGCCAACTTATTCTCTCCACCTGCATCTAGATCAACAGACTAGGTCAAATAGGTTGAATTAGTCATCCTATTCTTCTTTATCATATAAGGTTTTAAAAACTAGGCTGAACTAGTCGACTTAGTTTATATAATTTTAATGTAGAATTTAAGGAAATTTAACATAAAATTTGTAATCCTAACTAGCTTCAAACCACCAAAGTTTCTCTCTTTCCTCTATTATTTTAGTATTTATTTCAATTTTTTTTTACACAAGTTAGCAGTCTTCAAAACTAAAACCCTACAGGAAACTAAGTTGACCTAGATGAACTAGTTATGTAGCCTATATTCTATCTAAAATAATTAGTTTCTCTGTTCAACTCTATTCTTAAATACCTTGCTTCTATAGAATAGAAGTGACCTAATCAACTTTTTTCTATATTATTTACATATAGTGTCATCTAAATTGACTCTTTACTATTCTAAATCAAATAATTAACAACTATTTGCTAGTAATTACTTCACACTTCCCTTTTTAGTTGTTCATGTGCTTAAATTCACTAACATAGTTTAAATAGGTGTATTTTTAAATTACCATTTAGTTACACTATTTATATATTTTATACACACTACCAAATCACACAACATTTAAAATACATTTAAACACTTGTCTTCCTAAGGCCTACCTATTTACATTTCATCACCAAGTGGGAAGCCAACATGGTTTTATAGCCAAGTATAAACACATGGTTAATGGTATATATTGGCAAAGCACCCGACACCCTCATCACTATGAGACTATGAAGTGAGGGGGTAGGCCCCAATAATAGGCCAATACCATTTCCAACACAAATCCCTTTTATATTAAATGTCATGGAACCATCCATAGATTATTTTCTAGTTCCCTATTTTCAGCCAACTTTCCTATCACACTTAAAACAATAATTTATAATAATCTAATAACACATAGGATGACCACTTAGTTAGAACTTTCATTTTATTTCATTGCTTTCTCTCCAATCATTGAATTTTGTATTGTATAAACTTGCATTAGTCAACATTAGTGCAAGGTTTTTTTTTGTTTGCCTCAATTGGATCACTCACATTGATTAAATTGTTTGTGTTTTTACTTTAATTTCTTACATCACTTATATTGTAAAAAATTACCTATTTTATCACACTATTGTTTTATTTAGTAAAGTCTCTTAAAGACTATGTTTTCCCTATTAGTAGTACGTAGTCAACCTATTAAACTATTTATCCATTTCTGATGGGGAACCAAGAACAACAAACTATGATTCCACTTGTCAGGATCTTGCTCCTCAATAAGAGCATAATATGATTACCTTGTATAAGCAACTAAACACGGAATTATACTAGAATTAACAAGTAATTAGAATTCATAAATAGCACAGAATATGAGAGACAATACACAATATTGTATTAATACTCATTTAGAAATAAAATACAATAAAGAAGATGCCACTTCTTCTACCTCTCATAGGCTTCCCACACCTCAAGGGCTCCCAGTGATTCTCAATCAAGAGTTCACTCTCCTACCAAAAATGGTCCTAACACACAACTCACACACAGAATTGGTGTTCACCTCCAACCAGTCAGTAATAACCCTACCAGTACACAAGTACTCAAAGTACTTCAAGTAGATCCCCCATGAACTTGCAACAACATGCAACTCAAATGATCTTACTTACACATGTAGAAATTCTCCCTAATCTTGCAACAACCTGCAGATCAACCTATTCTTAAAATTAGAAGGATATACCTTGCCTTCCTCTATTTTCTCATTGATGTGTTGCTGTCACCTTTGATCCTACTACTACCTGTAGATCTCCTTTGACCTCACACACACACACACACACCATGTAGATCTCCAAATGTGGCCTTGCACAACTTGCCAACCAAGATCCTATATACATGAAGAACCCTTCTGATTCTCCAAACCATCACCCACACTTGGCACTATTATGGAACTAGGAGGAGCTACCCTTGCTCTCTTCACACACAGAAGGAGCTAACCAAGCTCAACTCTAAACTAGCACACTTTACAATACAGCCCAAGAGTCTATTATATAGATCCCATGCAAACAATAATTAGACATCTAATTACAATAATTAGATCTGTAGCTTTAAGTCTATAATTGGCCTTCTACATGTAAACACTTGGTTCATTAACAAACTATTCATGAAACCAATAGTTTCAAAACCGCACAGGTGACCAACATCGGTCTCTGTCTGCCTGGAGGTGACCGACATCGGCCGACTCCTGACCGATGTCAGTTGCTTCCTATCCACCACTGGCTGATGTCGATGACTGTGACACTTTACAACCTCCTCCCCTATTTACATAAGTGAATCTTTTAGCTCCACAACCTAACAATCTCCCACTTGGAGATAAATAGCTACACTATACTTGTACCTGTACCCCATCTAATCTATTTCCTGGCTTGTATCCCTCTTCAAGCTCAACCTTGAAGACCAACCACCACAAATCCTATGGTGCACCTGTTATCATCCAAGTAACCTGACACATCCACATCTACAAACACATGTAGAAAAGAACTTAACCCTATATAGCATGTGCACCTGCTACTAATCCCTCTCAGACACCTGAGAATCCACTGAACTACCCTCCAGTGCTTCTTTCCTAGATTGGCTCCAAACTTTTTGACAGCTCCCACTACATGGCAACCCAAGTCTAGTATGCATGTACTTAACCTCATCATGTGAATTGGGAAACTATTCATAGAACTGTCCAACCTTCGGTGTGCTGACTGGCTTCACACAATCATCTAGAGACAAAATCAACCTGTGATCTTCCATGTCTCTAGACCACACTTATGCCAAATAATTTTTCTCCTTCAAATTCTTCATGACACACCACTAAACTAACTTTACCCTTAGTTTAGAAAAACCATGTATGTGTAACCCTGCATCAAGCAAACACACAACATACAGTAACAGGATAATGTCACAACTCATCATCCACCTGGTAAAGAAACCACAGTAGTTATAATGACATTGACTAAAGCCATGCTTTGTCATCCACCTGTCAAACTTGTACCACTATCCTAGAGCTTCATCAAGACCATATGACCTAGTCTTCCATCTCACATATCCATTCTCTCTATTCTTTAACTAAGGTATCCATTCATCTTTCAGTGCTTTCATACCATCTGGCAACACTACCAAATCTCTCGTTTGGTTCTACATTCTACTCATGCCATGCTCCCATTGTTTCCTGGATCCTTCCTACTCTGTAGTGAGCAACGAGTATAAAGAAGAGAAACAACAAATTTGAGGCTTACTTACCCTTTTAGTCTTCCATATGGGCATTTGAGACTCCTTGACAGCTTGCTGTCCACCCAAAATCCATTCTAGTGACCGACCTCAGTCACCACACAGTCTGCATCTGATTGACGTCAATTTTATGCCACTGTCCTGACTATTGATGTCAATTTTATTGATTGACATCGGTGTCTACCTATTGCTGATGTCAGTCCTCCTGACCGACATCGGTCTTACATGTTGCCAATGTCGGTCCTCCTGACCGACGTCGGTCTTACCCTACCTGACACCACTGGCTCTAGTCTACACATGACTAACATTGGCACCTGTCTGTTCGACGCCAGTTCCTCCTAACTGACATTGGTACCTGTGTTCTCCTGTGAGTGATGAATTTTTACCCGTGAGCTCTGTTTGAATTAAAACCCTGTCCAAACTGCTCTGCTCAGAGTTACTCAGCCTTCTCCACTAATCTTTGTCCATCATCTCCTCCATGAACACCAAGGCTTTCCAGTTCTTAATTTTATCAAACACATCTATCTTCCACTTAAGAACATGCATCTCCTTCTTGGTCATGTGACCAAGCCTACAAATCCACGTCTTTGCAACAGAAGAAGAATCAGTAATATAAGTAAGTAGATAAAGAGTACCTACTTTCTTACCACCAGCTAATTCAAGTGCATCCACTATGAGAGTTTTTGTGCATCTCTCATCACCTAACTTTCCTAAAGAAATTAGCCACATCTTCAATACTAGGACCTGCATGACCTCTTTCAACACCCATGTGTTAGCCACCTGCAATTTTAGCTTCACTTCCCCTTTGCCAATTCTTTGGCAAGGCACACCAACCCTTAAATACATTTTTTCAAAGTCTCCAAAGACCTTAACATGGGAAAATACTCTATTTTAGGCTGCATGGAAAGAGGCAACAGAATCTATAAAATAATATTTTACTTTATCCAAGAAACATCCCAAAGCATCTTGTGCAACAACACCTATAACATCTGCTTCTTCAGTTCCTTCATGCTGATCTCCTACCAATCAACAATCTTTCTTTTCCTACTCTTTCTTTCCATAACACCGTAATTGACCATTCATGCCTTTGATTCCTCCATTCTTAGTGTACTTTATTCTACCATTTCTATACTCCCACTCAATCAAAAACCCTTGAGAGTGACCTGTAACCAAACACAAACCTACTCCCTACAACCTTTGCTCTGATACCATTTGTTGGAGAACCAAGAACAACAAACTATGATTCCACTTGTCAGGATCTTGCTCCTCAATAAGAGCACAATATGATTACCTTGTATAAGCAACTAAACACGGAATTATACCATAATTAACAAGTAACTAGAATTCACAAATAGCACAGAATATGAGAGGCAATACATAATCTTGTATTAATACTCATCCAAAAAGAAAATACAATAAAGAAGATGCCACTTCTTCTTCCACCTCTCAGAGGCTTCCCACACCTCAAGGGCTCCCAGTAATTCTCAATCAAGAGTTCACTCTCCTACCAAAATGGTCACAACACACAACTCACACATAGAATTGGTGTTCACCTCCAACCAGTTAGTAATAACCCTGCTAGTACACAAGTACTCAAAGTACTTCAAGTAGATCTCCCATAAACTTGAAACAACCTGCAACTCAAATGATCTTACTTACACATGTAAAACTTCTCCCTAATCTTGCAATAACCTATAGATCAACCTATTCTTACAATTGGAAGGATCTACCTTTCCTTCCTTTATTTTCTCATTTATGTGTTGATGTCACCTTTGATCCTACTACTACCTGCAGATCTCCTTTGACCTCGCACACACACACACCATGTAGATCTCTAAACGTGGCCTTACACAACCTATCGACCAAGATCCTACATACATGAAGAACCCTTTTGATTCTCCAAACCAACACCCACACTTGGCACTACTATGGAACTAGGAGGAGCTACCCTTGCTCTCTTCACACACAGAAGGAGCTAACCAAGATCAACTCTAAACTAGCACACTTTACAATACAACCCATGAGTCTATTATATAGATCCCATGCAAACAATAATTAGACATCTAATTACAATAATTAGATCCACAAATTTATGTCTATAATTGGCATTCTACATGCAAACACTCAGTTCATTAACAAACTGTTCATGCAATCAACAGTTTTGGAACTGCACAGGCAAATGACGTCGGTCCCTGTCTACTTGGAGGTGACCGATGTCAGCCAACTCTTGACCGATGTCAGTTGCTTCCTATCCACCACTGGCTAATGTTGGTCAGCCTAACTGATGTTAGTGACTGTGACACTTAGCAACCTCCTCCCCTATTTGCATCAGTGAAGCTTTTAGCTCCACAACCAAACAATTTCTACATACTTTCTCTCCTAGTCCACAATATAGAGTCAACCTATATGACTTTGTATCCTTATTTTCTATTCATGTTATATAATTGAGTTAACTTATATGACTTTGTATCCGTATCAACCTGATTCATACCTTATATGTAGTATAAATTCAATCTATATGATTATATACTCTTCTCTGCCTACTAGATTACAAAACACAGTTGACCTATTCAACTTTGTATACTTTATACCTCTTTGCCTTTGCATCATCTTAGTCTTCCTCAATCTTTCTCCCTCATCATGAACTTCCTATTTGAAGACAACACTGAGTTGAACTCAATAAATATTATGGGATTTACAAACCCCAATAGTTTTTCCCATAAGCAGCTTGTGTTTCCTACCCTAGATGAAAGTAATTTGCATGTAACTACTCACGCTACAAATTATGAGACCCTTCCTCATTCATATTTAGTTTTAAACCCTCTTTTCTCCTTAAAATATCAACCTAAATTGAAATATACTTTAAAAATTCTCTTCTTCATCAATGAATTTCCTCAACATTAATTAAAATATCCTTTTACTATTTACCATCTTATGATTAGTGGTCAAATCGAGGATCCCCATTCATCTTGTCCACATTCTCACATGGATTTGGGGACACTAGCTTCTTTGCCTCCCAACCTCTTTCTTCTCTTTTAACCCCTTTTCATACTATGAATTCTTCCTCTTTGATTTCCTCTACCTTTATGCCAAGTATCTCTACTAATATGGTAGGTTATACATCTAGTGGGCCTCTTTTAAGACCCTCTCTTCTCAATTTTTACACTATTGTATCATTTGATACCCATGGTAAGCATGCCTGTAGTATCTCTTCCTCTCATCCTTCTACTAGTGCATATTTTTTCACATCGAGAAATCATGATACTAGTGCCTCACTTACTAAAAATTTCTCTCAAGATATTCATAGTGGTACCCAAGACACTAATACTAATGCCAATTCTTTACACAATGCAAATAACACCACTCCAACCGATTAAATTCTATTGAAAACTCTCAATAAAATGAATAATTTACAAGATAATAATGCCAACCAAATTATGTAAATTTAAAGTCATCTTATCCATATCCAAAATCACCCTCAAAAGGTTCCATGGGGAATGCATAACCAAAACCCTCCTCCTCTTCAATATTCCCATGGTAATCTCATCCCTCAACCTCCTCTTATTAACAAAAAAATAAATCACCTTAAAAAAAAACCTCTTACACCTCAAGTTTATGATATAGTTATAGGAGTTATCACCCATACCATTAGTTATAATGTGTCAACCAATCCTACTCTACACATAAAAACATTTGGAAATATATACAAATATTGGGTCAAGTTAAACACTTTTGCCACTACCAAGATATTAGCAAAAAATCTCTCTAGAGATTATTTAGATTGGTATAACCAACTCAAACATCATTCCATCACTATAATGGAAGATTTATTTAGTGCTATAGTACAAGAGTTTTAGAATAGTGATCTCCCTAAAAATAACTTTGACCATTTTATCAATTATAAGCAACTTGAAATGGAAACCACACAAGCTTTCATCAAATAGTGGAAGACCTTATCTAACAAGTTTAAACACAATATGACATATGATAACCTATTTCATATATTCACCAATTATTTTTATCCTAAGTTATAATACCAATTCTTACTCTCTCTCTCTCTCTCCACACACTTTGGAAGAGGCTATTTACCAATCCAAGTACCAAGATTTCCTCATGCATCAATTTGAGCCATCCTAACCTGCTATGGGTACTTACATGTTAATAAATTTTTTTATCATGCTATAAATTATGGTGTCACTAATTCTTATGATACCATTCATAATATTGAATCTATTTTTCTTAACCAGGTTCCAGAATGAGCTTCCCCTCCCAACCACATCCATAATCCTTATTTATCTTCACTAAGTAACATCAATGTTCATAAACCTTTATCCATAGCTAAGTTACAAAATAATATACCAAGCTATATTCCATGAGAGATTTATCCCACTCATCCCATGAAATCTTGGTATGATCCCAATAAATTTTGTTGGTTTCATGCTAGTTGGGGTCATTCTCATGAAACTTGTAAATAATTGCATAATTTGGATATGGATTTCCTCCTTGGTCCCAATTTTGACAATGATTATATAATTTTTAAACATTAACAAGCCTATGAAATTACCTTAAAATCCAATGAAACTTAAATTAAAACTTAAGATTTGAACCAAGCTAATGTTCATCTGGCTATCTACAAAGATCCTCTTTCAAATCACTAAGACAACAATGATAATCCTATTCCTTCTACCAATAACATTGATAGTATTATAAACCCAAATATTAAAGATAATTTGGTCAATATGACTAATATATGAAGGGTAGTTTCCTTCATTTATCCTCATCCCATCCACACACCTCAATCATCTCACACTTTCCATGTTATCTAAGACTCTTCCCTAACTCACTTGATAGAGTTAGGGAAAGAAGACCTTATATCTTTCGATGAACCAATTCAAACACCTCCATTGGATAATATTTATCATACCATTTATACCACTCTTACAACCTCTTTACACATTACCAATAATACTAAAAATTATATTACCACTTCTTTAGCTTTATCTCAAATCAAACCTACATCAACTACCCCATCTTCTCAAGGCAATCAAAAAAATTGTCGTCCAATTAAACCTTTTGCATCGTATCAACATAAATTTAAATGCACTTTGACTCATCATTTGGAGGACCTCTTTCAACACTATACACCTATTTATAATAGTCTTTTTATGGGTTATGATGAATGGGATCCTATCATGAAACTTATTATTCTCCCATCTCAAATCCCATTTCTCAAACTTACGCAGACTTCTCTACATCATTATAATCATTTTATGTAGATCCTATTCAAAATGAACATTCCTAATCTTCCCCTAGTAGGACACAAAGCCACCTTATCTATATTATAAGATAGAATTTTAAAATAGTACAAAGAGATGTCCATTCAAGTTGATGAAATAATGGACACTTCCCTTTCCCTCAGCTTCCCCATTGCTTCTATGATCCCTAATGAGATTATACTTAATTTGGATTATCCTTCCCTTTTTATTAATGTCCAAATTGGTGATATATAATTTAATCATGCCTTAATTGAAGAGGTTTCAAGTACTTGTATTAACTCTCTCAATTTTATTAAAACCCTTATATATTTTGAAATTAATCATAAGTCCACATGCAACATGTTTCAAGGCTATGACTGAAATAAAATGCATCCCTTAGGTTGTTGTTGACCAATTTTTTCCCAATAGGTGCTTGGTTCAAGCTTCAAGTTTTTTGACATTGGTTCAATCAGCTAAGTTCAATGTAGTTTTCAATCGACATAGTTCAAATAATTCAATGACCTTTAGTTCAACAAAGTTTATTACTCAGTTCAAACATCTCAATTCAACAATGTTGAACCATTGAACCATTAAACCAATTTTGGTTCAATGGCTTGGTTCAATGAGCCTGGTTCAAAGGGAGTGGTTCAATGTTGGGTTCAATCAGATGGTTTAATCATTTTGTTTAACTAGGTGGTCCAGTGGCTTCAAGTTCATTGACTTTGGTTCACTTGGCATTGGCGCGCAATGATTGAACCGCTTGAACTGTTGAACCATTTTTTGGTTCAATAGCTTGGTTCAAAGGTATGCCCAAAAGGTCAAGGGGTAGCTCAAGCACAGAGGCCCTTGTGAAGGGCATGGAACACTTCAAATGGGCACTTTAACTTTCAAAATTTCAGCTAAGGCAAAGTCTCGAATTCCTTTAGACTTTTTGTCTGAAGGAACTCAAGCCGAAGTTCAAAGCAAAGGCCAGGGCTGGGGTAGACTGTCCATGGACCAAGAGTCTATGAGAAAATTTCTGTAGACAAAAGCCCATGAAAACTTGGGAAACAACCCAGAGAAGCATATCAACCCACCAAAGGACCCTGAAGGGTAGGTACCCTTGCGGGGGACTCTCGGCCAAATAAAGGGGTTCAAAGCAAAGGTAGAAGGGTCACCTTCCCTTTAGGAAGGTGCTAAGAAGGGAATTCAAGTAGGAAAATCCCATGAAGGACCAATGACATTTTGCTAGGGATGGTGATGTCCAGAAAGCCATCAACCTTAAGAAAGTGAATTAACCATTGATTTTCAAAGCAATGATGGCCGCGTGAATGTCAAATTTTTTATAGTGAAATAGCCATTTGCTTTCAAACTAAAAGGATGCCAACCATGAAAGGAAGCCCAAAAATGTAGTGACCCACAAGAAGATCACCCCTGAGGGCCAAAGGAGCCAGAAGAGACAGGATAGGAAAAATACAAAATGCCAAGCATGGAGCAGGCAGATTGTCCAAGTGGTGAAGGGAAGTGCCAATTCGAGAAGTGAATCCAATAGGTGAAACAATGGTTGTAAATTGACCATTTGGCTAACCATGCAATCCTTTTCTTCATTTCATACTTATGAGTAGACAAACTACGTAGGTACCTTCAAGAAGCAGCCTCGGTTAATGAGGAAATAACGCGGTCATGTCTAAAAAATGCTTGAAGTCAAAGCCAGGGTTGACACAACATTTACTTTTTAGGCAGCCTACTCTTCCCAATGAGGGGACGCAAATGGGCCACTTGTAAAAAGGGGCATGAAAAGGCCTCCTTTATTCTCCTATATATTGAGGACTTGTCATTTTGAGAAATCATCTTTCACATTTGTAAGGCGTAGCCCTGGCAAAATTTCACCTGAATCAAAACATGCATTTTCACCTCTATCTTGGATAGATATTTTTGTGTATGTCTTGAGTGTTAGTTTGTGTTTAGTCATTGTATTTTGATTCTTTCATAGGTCCAACAACAACATATCTATTGTCTACAAGGTGCCATTTCTACAGTTGATAAGGAGAGCTCTATTTGGAAGTGCAAAATAGAAGAAATTACTTACAGTGTGCATTTCACAGCACCTTGGTGAATCTCTATTTTCTATATTTTTCATCAAAGCCTCCCTGCCAAGTTTCTTACATCCTGGTCCTTCTGCCAAGACTGAAGTGTATGTATGTATTTGTCTAGTTTTTAGTGTGAGTGTGAGAAGGTTGACTTATTTTGGTGCATCACCTCCTTAGAGTAGTTTGTTTTCCTACAATCTTCCTCCCTTTTCGCCCCCCATTATATATCTATATATATATGTATGTTAGCACTTGCTGGAATGAATATGATGCATAAAAGGGAGCTAGAGCTTACCTAGATACTCTCCCCTCCAACTTCTCTAGTCCCACAAGTGAGAGGTGAGTTTCCATAGTTTCGTGAAGAAGGTAGGAGCTTGGCCTCTTGCCAAGGGTGCAATCTTCTGCGTCAACAGTTTTGGCATGCCTGGTGGGACCTAGTTTTACAACTCAATGAAGTTTTAGGATTGATGTTGGTCTTGTTATAGCAAGTCAAATTTTTATAGCATCTAGTGACTCCACTGGTAAGAGCTTCAATTTTCTAATCAAGACCAGTTTCTTAACTTTCTATGCCTAAGGTCACCACACGGTCTGCTTCTAAATGGGTTCCCTTCGATTTCATTGAGTTTCCTTTAAACTCAAAAAAAAGACTAAGGTTTGAGAAGACCCATCCTTATTCAACAAGCCACCCTCCCAAACTTGTTGTAAGTGATGCATACGTAGTAGATCTGCAGTTATAGCCCATCCCAACTATGGCATTGCCCTTTGTGCCTTTTCATGGTCAGAGCCCCTTGAATCTCCCATGTTATGATCCAATCTCAGGAACAACCCTCAAAAATGTGCCTTATTTCGATGGAGAGGGGCCCATTATAGTCATCAAGCACATTAGGAATATTTCTAACCTCTGTAATATTCATAATGTCACAGAAGAAAATATCACCATCAGATTACTAGCATTGTCTCTCAAAGGCAAGGCTCTTGACTGGTACGGGACCTTGCCTGTAAATTCAATCTATTCTTGGAATGAATTGGGTACTCAAATGATAGAATATTTTGGGGAAAAGAGTGATGACCTCTCACTTTTTGAGCAGCTAATGACAATCAAAATATCCCCACATGAATATATGCAAGATTTCAACACGTAGTTTCAGAAGACTTGGGATAGAATCCCCATTCTGGTAAGACTGACTCCTAGCTATGCTTTCTTATATTATTTAAAAGCAATAAATAGTGATATTTCTATGATGATACAATCCATGGGAGGACATATACTACCTAATACTTATGACATAGCCATAACAACTAAAAATTACTTAGTACAGGCTGGAAAAATAGGCCCTAGACCTCACATGCCACTTTTCCCAAAAATGCTACCTCCAATTTAGGTCATTTCTCCCACATTAGCTCCTTTTCCTAGCATAGAGAAACCAACTACTATTCCATCTAATGAGCTTCATGAAGTTAATAGTATATTACAGAGCATGTCAAATGAACTTGTAGCTCTTAAAAGGTAGCAAGCTCAAAGCAACAGACCAAATCAGGGATACCAGCATTATGGCCAAGCCCCTAGACCCCCTTTTTAGAACTATAATCAAGGGAAAGGTTAGCTCACCTAGACTAGGACATTTCAAGGCTACAATCCATGCACCCCTTAATCATCTAAAGTCATGGTGCCTATTTAGAATAACCAAGTACAGGAACAACCAAGTTATTTGACCATGGGATATGGTCAAGAATAGGCTATTTATACAAATGAGATAATGGGTTATTTCTAGAATGTAGACAATTAGGCAGCCACTCATTCCCAAATTTTTGAGGATCTAATACAAACCAACATGAATAGCAATCAGGCCCAGCCTGATTCTACCCTCATGAATCATTTGGAAGGGGAATTTTATTCAGTGAATTATGTGGGCACTACAGACAATCAGGCTGACTGTGTTGCAGCCAATAGAAGATTCAAGACAAGAGCATTGGGAGAAGCCCAGGCTACCACCCAAGTGGTAGTAGCACCTTCTCCATCACACTCAAATCAAAAGGCCCCAAACTTTTAATAGTTGTTTGTACCTTCAGCCCCTTAGCCTACAACTTAAGTTGGAATTAGCCCTAAGGAAAAATTGAAGGGAGGTAGTCCTCATGTCATTATAGTGGACCAAATGAAGAAGTTGCATATGAACATCTCTTTATGGGATTCATTGTCTCTACTAGGCCAAAAGGACATGCTATAGAGGGAATTGCATGAGCTGGATCAACAAGCTATCCCAGCGAGCACTGATAATATCTTGATGATGAATGAATAGCCTTCCACTTCAGGTTAGGTAAAGAAGGAAGAGAAAACTCCCCCTTTCTATGTGTCTTTGGTTATAGGGGATTTCTTGGTGCATAACTGCATCAATGATAGTGGGGCTAGTACCTTAGTGATGCCCAAGTGCATAACTGACAAGATGGGACTGAAATATGAAGACATGAATAAGGGTGTCCTACAGCTAGATGGGATGCCTACAAAAATAGTTGGGATATTGAAGGGTTTAAGCTTGACATTACATGCTTTCCCAACCTTCTCAATTCTCCATGATATAGTGGTAGTAGATGTTCCTCCTTATTTCATAATTTGCTTGTCCAAGGACTTCACATCAAAGATAGGTGGCTATCTAGCAATGAATGGGTCCCATCTAGTTTTTAGAACTAAGTATGGGACCAAGGTAAAGATTAAATCCAAGCCACTCTACAAGGACCATATAGAACCATATTCACCCAAGGCAGTGAACGTCAATTATACCATTATCGACCCATAAGAGTCCTAGATAGACCAATCTCCATCCTTTGCTCTTGAAGGAGTTGCAGACCTACTCTTGGATGAGTGGGGAAATGATAACTTCGAGCATGATCCTTACAAGTTCATAGAGGAGGCAAGCCTTGGAGTCTACTACATGCATGAAGAGGGTGCCTTCATACCAAATATAATGAAGGCAAGCCAAGAGGACCTAGGCCTATGGCAGCTATATTTTGATGGTTCCAAAAGTAGGCTAGGAGTTGGTGGTGGAGCGATGTTAGTCTCCCCTTCAAAGGAGAGATAATTTTCAGCTTTCCATTTCTAATTCTCTTACATAAGCAATGTTGTAGAATGCAAGTCCCTTATCCATGGTCTGGAATGGGCAAGAAAAAAAGGGATCAAGGAGTTGCAAGTTTTGGGACACAGTGAGCTGATTGTAAATTAGGTGAAAGGCTAGAATCTAACCAAGAATTCCATACTGAAGTCCTACAAGCATAGGGTCTAGGACTTGGTGGAATATTTCCTCACTTTCAATATCACCTCCATTCTTAGAGAGTAGGACAAACAAGTGGATAGGCTAGTAGCAATTGGTGCTCAGTTTGATGTTTCCAGGGAGATAAGTCGAGACTATGGTTCATGCTACTTGAAGGTTTTAGTTTAGCCCTCCATCCCTGATAACATTACAAATTGGAAGGTTTTCAAAAATGACTAGCAAATAGCTTTCTTCCTATAGGAGGAAGCTGAGTTTGCAACATATAACTAGGCAAAGCTATAGCAGCAATATGGAAACCAGATTGTTTAATTGAAGAACAATAAGCTCCCTAAAGGTTTGGTCACTCTTGAGAGCATATTCAATGGAGATGAATAATTGAGAAATGATAAGGCATGCATCACAACTAAGAAGGAGAATTATGAAAGGGTTGAGATCTTCAAGGACAAGCTGCTTGCACTTGGAAAAGTCTGCATAGTTCAAGAAAGGTAGGCTTTCATTTTGTTGTGTCAAGAGTTTGTTGATGTTTTTGCATGCGATTATAGTGATTTGAATGGCTTCAACCCAAGACTCACCCAGCACACCATCAAATTAGAATAAGGCACTAGGCTAGTCATGCAGAAGTAGAGACCTGTCAACTCGATGATTGAGCCTCTCATGTAGAGGGAATTGGCCTAATTGATTGAGTCTATGTTTATATTTCCAATCAAACATTCCTCTTGGCTATCCAATCTTGTTCCTATTAAAAAGAAGAATGGGGAGATTAGGCTATATGTTGATTTAAGAGACCTTAATAAAGTCTTTTTAAAAGACCATTATCCCCTCTCGAGCATGGAGTGTATCCTTCAAAAGGTAACAGGCAGTGAGCATTTTTCCCTCTTGAATGGTTATTTAGGGTATAATTAGATTCTAGTGCAAGGCTATGACTAGCACAAAATAGCCTTCACTACTAAATGGGGAACATTCACCTATAAGAAGATGCCATTCAGGCTGGTTAATGCTGGTGCTACCTTTTTGTGAGCCATGGACATGGATTTTAGAGGCTTGATAAACAACAATTTGCTGGTATACCTCGATGATGTGACGATGTTCTCCAAAGAAGCAAGCCAACACATGAAACACTTCAAGCAAATTTTTGAAAGGTGTAAGGAGTTTGGCATCTCTCTTAACCTGAAGAAATGCATGTTTACTATTCATGAGGGGAAACTCCTTGGCCACATCATGTCCAAGGAAGGCTTATCCATTAACCTCAAGAGAGTTTATTCTCTCCTGGAGATGTCCCTACCTAAGCACTAGAAAGGCCTACAGAGCTTCTTTGGTAGGATAAATTTTATTCAAAGATTCACTCTAAATTTTGCAGAGATAGTCAAGCCACTAACCTCTATGTTAAGGAAGGGTGAGGAGTTCAAGTGGACAACACAAAGGAAGGACAACTTTGAAGCCATCAAGTAGGCCATAACCCAGGCTCCTACTTTGATCAGCCTCAACTTCAACAAGGACTTCAACCTCTACACTTTTAGTAATGAAGAGGAGATCTCTGCCATGCTTACCCAAGCAAATGGTGATGACCTCGAGCAACCACTTGCTTTTTTTAGCCAAGGGCTAGAGGATTTTGAAGTTAGATACACGTATGTAGAGAAGCAAGTCTTGGCAGTAGTGTGGAGCCTAAAGAAATTAAGGCATATGTAGTCTAACAATAGGATTCACCTCATGGTTCCACATCCTAGCATCAAGGATTTCTTGACTAATTGAGACCTAAATGAGAAGAGAGCGGGGTGGATCACCAAGGTGATGGAGTATGATGTAGACATCAAGATCACAAAATTGGTGAGGGGAAGAGGCCTATGTGAACACCTTGCTACAGACTTCAAGTAGAAAGGGGAAGATAGCTTAGTAATTCATGATGTAGCTATGACAAAAGAACTAGCTATCATAAAGGACTGGACATCAGACCTGAGGTGTTTTCTTCTCACTGGTGAGTGCCCACAAAATCTTGACAATACTTGAAGAAGGTACTCTAGGCTCCAATCTCTCCCTTATGTTTTGTTTGATGGAGTATTGTTTAGGAAGGATCTCTCTGGGGTCCTTCTAAGATGCATCGACCCAAACTAGGCTGATAAGGTACTATTTCAGTTCCATAATGGGCTAACAAGTGGTCATTTCGCTCTTAGAGCTACTGTAGCAAGGATAATGAGAGCTGGCTATTTTTGGCCTACTCTTTTCAGGAACACCCATGCCTGGGTAAGAAAGTGCCAAAAGTGTGCACTTTTTGATGGGAAATAATGATTGGTTACCATGCCTTTACAACCCATTCAAGTTGAATAGCCATTCATGCAGTGGGGCCTAGATTTCATAGAGATGATCAATCCTCCCTCCAGTACTAGACACAAGTGGGTCCTGACCACCACAGACTATTTCAAAAGGTGGGTAGAGGCTGTTGCTTTGAAGGAAGCAAATGAAAGTGTAGTCCTAGAGTTTTATGAGGACATGGTGACAAGATTTGGGGTCCCAGCCACCATAATCTCAGATAACACCTTGGCTTTTCTAGGAACCAAAATAAGTGAATAGGCATTGAGGTATGGTATATATCTCAACACTTCATCTAATTATTACCCATAGGGGAATGGGCTGGCTGAGTCCACCAACAAAAATCTGATCAGGATCATCAAGAGGACCATGGAAGAAAATCAGAGGACTTGGTATGCCAAGCTAAAAATAGCTCTGTGGGCCAATCAAATCACTCCAAAAAGAGCAATAAAAAATTCTCCATATATGCTCGTGTATGGAAGGGAAGCTAGGCTTCCCATCTCACTTGAATTGTTAGCATTGGACCTCACTTGCCAGCTACAATTAGAAGAAGGATATAGCATGGAGGTTAGGCTATGTGAGATGATGGAGCTCCAAGAGACAAGGGACCAGGCTATGGCCTCTATGACCAGTCACCAATAGAAAACAAAGAGACACTTTGACAAGAAATCTTCATCAAAATATTTCTTTGAAGGAGACATTGTCTTGAAATGGGACAAAGACTGAGCTAAGCCTAAAAAGCATGCAAAATTCGATGCCCTATGGAGTAGCCCATACATAATCACTCAGTGCAAGCAGCATAATGCATTCCAACTCTCCAAGTTGGATGGTGAAGGACTACGTATCCTAGTTAATGGGATACATCTGAAGCATTGCCACTGAGTCTCCTTTCATCTGTATATATTTTCCCTTGTTTTCTTTCCCTATTTCCCTAAGTGTTGTTGCACAAGTAGTATTTTTCTTAGCCTTGCATGTGTTTTCACTTCCTTGGAGGTAAATCTATGTGACTAGTTCTAGATTTATCAGATTTATTGCTTTTTTTTTAAGTTGCCATCTGACTCTGGGCCCAATGGAATACAAGGCAATTGGTCTCTAAGCATAGCAGGCATGCTTCCCCTGGGAGTCACCAATTTGTTGACCAATTTTTGCCCAATAGGTGCTTGGTTCAAGCTTCAAGTTTTTTGTCATTGGTTCAATTAGCTAAGTTTAGTGTAGTTTTCAATCAACATAGTTCAAATAATTCAGTGACCTTTAGTTCAACAAAGTTTATCGCTCAGTTCAAACATCTTGATTCAACAGCATTGAACCATTGAACCAATTTCAATTCAATGGCTTGGTTTAACGAGCCTAGTTTAAAGGGAGTGGTTCAATGTTTGGTTCAATTAGATGGTTCAATCATTTGGTTTAACTAGGTGGTCTAGTGGCTTCAAGTTCATCGACTTTGGTTCACTTGGCATTGGCACATAATGATTGAACCGCTTGAACTATTGAACCTTTTTTTGGTTCAATGGCTTGGTTCAAGGGTATGCCCAAAAGGTCAAGGGGTAGCTCAAGTCCAGAGGCCCTTGTGAAGGGCATGGAACATTTCAATGGAACACTTCAAAGGGGCATTTTAACTTTCAGAATTTTGGCTAAGGCAAAGTCCTAAATTCCTTCAAACTTTTTGTTTGAAGGAATTCCTTTGGACAAAAATTCTGAAGGAACTCGGGCCATCATTCAAAGCAAAGGCCGAGATTGGGGCAGACTGTCCATGGACCAAGAGTCCACGAGAAAATGTCTGTAGACCAAAAGCCCACAGAAACCTGGGAAATAACCTAGAGAAGCATAACGACCAATCGAAGGACCCTGAAGGGCAGGTGCCCTTACGAGGGACTCTCGACCAAATAAAGGGCTTCAAAGCAAAGGCTAAAGGGTCACCTTCCCTTTAGGAAGGTGATAAGAAGGGACTTCAAGTAGGAAAAGCCTACGAAGGACTGAGGACATTTTGTCAGGGATGGTGACGTCCAGAAAGCTATCAACCTTAAGAAAGTGAATTAACTGTTGATTTTCAAAATGATGATAGCCATGTGAATGTCAAAGTTAACACAGTGAAATAGCCATTTGCTTTCAAACTAAAAGGATTCCAACCATTAAAGGAAGCCCAAAAATGTAGTGACCTGCTAAAAGATCACCCCTGAGGGCTAAAGGATCTAGAAGAGATAGGATAGGAAAAAGATAAAATGCCAAGCATGGAGCAGGCAGATAGTCGAAGTGGTGAAGGAAAGCACCGATTTGAGAAGTGACTCCAGTAGGTGAAATAGTGGCTATAAATTAACCATTTGGCTGACCATGTAATCCTTTTCTTCATTTCATACTTATGAGTAGACAAACTATGTAGGTGCCTTCAAGAAGTAGCCTCGGTTAATGAGGAAACAATGCAGTCATGTCTAAAAAATGCCTAAAGTCAAAGCTAGGGTCAACACAACATTTATTTTTTAGGCAGCCTGCTCTTCCCAATGAGGGGATGCAAATGGGCCACTTGTAAAAAGGGGCCCCAAAAGGCCTCCTTTCTTCTCCTATATATTGAGGACTTGTCATTTTGAGAAATCATCTTTCACATTTGTAAGGCGTAGCCCTGGTAAAATTTCACCTAAATCAATAAATGCATTTTTACCTCTATCTTGGATAGATATTTTTGTGTATGTCTTGAGTGTTAGTTTGTGTTTATTCATTATCTCTTGATGCTTTCATAGGTCCAACACCAACATATATGTTGTCTACAAGGTGCCATTTCTATAGCTGACAAGGAGATCTCTATTTGGAAGTGCAAAATAGAAGAAATTACTTACAGTGTGCATTTCACAGCACCTTGGTGAATCTATGTTTTCTATATTTTTCATCAAAGCCTCCCTACCAAGTTTCTTGCAGCTTGGTCCTTTTACCAAGATTGAAGTGTATGTATGAATTTTTCTAGTTTTTAGTGTGAGTGTGAGAAGGTCAACTTATTTTGGTGCATCACCTCTTTAGAGTAGTTTGTTTTTGTGTAATCCTCCTCCCTTTTCATCCCCCCCATTATATATATATATATATATATATATATATATATATATATATATATATATATATATGTATGTATGTTAGAACTTGCTAGAATGTTTATGATGCATCAAAGGGAGCTATCCCTTACCTAAAGACTCTCCCCTCTAGCTTCACTAGTCCCACAGGTGAGAGGGGAGTTTCCATAGTTGCGTGAAGAAGGCAGGGGCTCAGCCTCCTGCTAAGGGTGTAATCTTCTACATCAAAAATTGTGTGTGGCTCCTTATCACTATTCCACCTATCATTATTCAATTAAAGGTAATTATATTCAACTTTACTCTATCCTATAACATTTTTCTTAGTAGGCCACAGAATCATTTCATGAGAGTAGTTGCCTTTTCTACCTACCAATGTGTCAAATTTCCTCATAATGGATAAATATATAGAATTTAAGGTGACACTCACCCTTGGAATTTCAAACAATTCCAAGACTGTGTTGTATTCAATATTCCAACCCTTGAACCCTTACCCAATGTTCCATTTCATGAATCTCAACTATTCAACTTTCCTATCAACTCCACCTAAGGTTACAATGGTCACCCCAAACTCATAAGGAATATACCATCTAACCTCTTAGATTCAAATGACTATGAGATGGACAAGATCAATCTCAATATCAAAACCTCAAATCTCTCTCCTCTTCTCATTTCCTAGCTTCCACCTTCTCTAAATTTTTATTCTTGTCAACCACTTAGTGATGATATACTCATTTTCTTAAATAAGACTTTACATTCCATTCATCACACCATATTGGATGACAAGGTCATCCCTACCTATGCCATTGATCTTCATAAACATGACTATGATGATGGTTATACCTTATATGATCCATTTTTAGGACATCTTTCTCAAGTTTGAGATGCTAAAATTATTCATTATTGTTCTTCTTTACTTTAGTCTTTCCATAAATCTTATCGCATTCCATCCTATACAATTCTTAATTTTAGCATTTTTCCTCTTATTCATAGGATAGAAATGGTGTGCACACCTCTAGTTTTGAGAGAGCCTCATAATATTGTGCTTATGTATCATGTTATGACTGGTCCCTATCACTTTATAGATACAATGATCCCTCTATCCAACTTGTTCCTAAGATGCTTATGACCATCCTTCAGCCTTTTATGCATCTCGCCCTTCCCTTAGTTGATCCTAGTTTATATCCTATTCCCACTCCCTCTCTATTTGAGTCTCTTCCTATTTCTAATCCTATTACTCCTTCAGTCAAGCCTCACCTAGTCTCTCCACTATCCCAACCTTCCTTTGGTGATGGTTTGATCCCTTTACTATAGCTTGATCTTTTGCCCACCAAATGGGTTGATCAGACATATTATGATATTCATAAAGTTTCCAATCATTAGACTAGAGACTATTCATTACACTATCCTTCCTTTTATTTTATTTTCACTCCCTCTATTAATACACCTACAAATTATACTAAATAGTGTATCTATTCATTCCATGGCATAGATAATGATTCAAAAGCATTATCGTAAGATACAATAATATATCAAGACCTTGCATCCCACTACTCCTTATCCCACAAACAAGGTTGTACCTCCCCTAAAATTATTAACTGAATATATTCCCAAATATGGAAAGTTATATTGTCTATGGACCAATTTCATACTCATCACACTGATCATTGATGCATACTTTAATATCATCTCAAGCATCACCTCATAACCATTCCTATATCTACCACCCTTCCTCCCAAAGGTCACCCTCATAATAAGGCTCCCCATTCTTCCCCTATGGCTCCTTCACCTATTTTCCCTTCTCCACCCATTGTTTCTTTACCTGTGATCCCCTCATTTTTGGATCCTCCTTTACCTTTGGCCCCTTTTCCATTTGTGCCTTCTTTACCTATGGTCCATTCTCCACTGGTGAACCCTTCATCTCTTATAGATTCCATTCCTATTACTTCTCTTGAGAATCACATAAATTATATTCCTCATCAACATGATCCTTTAATAATTCTTACATTTTCCATTGTGGAGGTTTTAAATGAAGTATATTTTTAACTTTCCCTGAAGATCAATGAGACTTTAGATGCAGTCAAAGTTTAGCTTCATAGAGACTTATCAGATATGCTAGATAGTTTGTGTGGATAAACATACCACTTTTTATGAACACAATAATAGTGTTATTTCATTTATTTCTTCATTTTGAACTAGACATCTACTCCAAATTTACATTTATCTATCTTATATCATTTGACATTGTGTCAAATTCTTATTTATCTTACATGATGTCTTATGTTTCACACTACATGTTACTTATGATGTCATTTTATTTCTTATGTTATCTTATGGGTTCTTTTTCATGATTACATATTCATTATTTACAATTTCTTTTTTTATGGCTATATTTCATGATTATTTTCTACCTTATCTCTCTAAACATGGATAATTGTTATTGTAAAGTGGCTATAAAAAACTTGATCCCTTTAGTCGTTCCTTCTTTACCATGTGATAAATTATAAAAAAAATAATCTCAATATAATATATTTTTACCATTCCATCTTGTAATTCCCTTTATTCCCCTTACTTTCTTTTGAAAACTAAGCATATACATGGTTGAAATTTGATATAACATGCTAGTTCATTGATAAGCCTAAGTCTTTTATTCACTCATGTCTTTGGATACTTAGCTTCCTTTATCCAAAGCCTATAAATCATTTGTGTGTATCTCTTTATCTCTCATGATTGGTCATTCTAATTCTATATGGAGGAGGAATCTCAAAATCCATAAAAATTCAAAAGCCAAAGCATTTAACAAAAGGCAATGATATACAAGGCAACATTCCAAAATTCTAAAAGTGAAATCATATTAAAAGACATGATTCTAAGAATATATCATTTATCTAATCAACTATCAAACTAGAAAATTGGCCTCATGATAGAATTGAGGTCCATTGGGGTGTGATAGGCTAGTATATTAGAAAAAGAGAATAAAAAATCTTTTAGTGATACCTACTTTCTCTTACAAGTACCCAATCTTCGTAGTAAACCGATGGCTCTGTAAGAGGTCTTGAGGAAAAGGGAACATGTTTTGGGAAGGTAGGTCCATTTTAATTTTCTTTTTCAAATCAATCAACATGAGTTGATCTTAGTACCACACTTATTTACCTACACAAATTTGTGCCTATAGAGAATAGGTATCATTTGTATATTGATGAGCACTTGTCACTTTGTGTTTTCCTGTGTCCTTAGTATGCCTTATATTTCCTAATGTATTTTCATAATATGCCTACATTATTATTTTTACATTCCTTCTTTCATTCCCTACAATCCTAATATTTCCACTTGAGAAATATTTTTTTCTTCAGTGATCACTCCCCCTAGGGTTCCTATTTGTTATTTGTAGTATAAGACCTTGGATAGGACTAGTCATTACTTAAAAATTACCAAATATTCACATTACCATTATAAACATCCCATTTTAACATATTTTTCCTATTATTTATACCTCATTGGTGTTTCCTTTGTGATTTGTAGAGTAAGACCATAGATAGGACCTAGCCTTCCTAATAAAATTTTCCAATACCAAAGTCACAATGAAATTACATGTGTCAAATTAGAGATAAGTCATCATTGATTAAGAATTACACATCATTGACATGTTTCCCATATTTATTTAATATATTTTATGCTTACTTCATTGATCTATCACTTTTTATCTTCTTATTTTTTGATTACATGTAAGAATACAACCATTTCTCTTAAGTTTTTCATACTTCCCATCTTGAATTAGTGTGATCAATTTAAGTCCATTTATATAATTTTATTTCTCTTTTATACTTCCCAACATGATTTAGTATGCTTTATTCACTTAATTATTTTGTTTTTATACCATTTGTCTTTCACATGTTTTCCATGTTATTACATTATTTGTATACTTTGTAACATGATATACTGTGATTTTATTTGTTATAATTTGGTGCTAACATTTTTCAAGGTTTAAAAACATTTTTTTATCTTGTTTACCACTTTTTGGTTTATTATACTTAGTCATATTTTCTTATTACACATTTACCATCATGAGATAGTGTGTAGTACATTTGTTTTTCATTAATTATACTTTTCCAAGTCTCTTTTACAATTTATTTTTAACCATGCATATATATCACATAATTCTATAAAATTAAACACTCCACATATATTTCACATAACATATACAACCAACTTGAAATACAAGTTCTAAAAATAAATATATCCATGCATCAATAACCAAAACCAAAATATAACTCATGAGACCAAAATCCAACTATCAAAAAAAATTATCTTGATATATCATGTGTTTTATATAATGGTAAAAAATACAAAAATACATAACTCTATCTCTATGGTTGGGATCCTTCATGTCTATCTCATGGCCTAACCATGTTACCCATAGATGCCTCAAACTATCCCCTTTACACAATGCACTGTAATGAGGTTATCTATGATATAAACCCTACTACTTGTCCCTATATATTGGACACTTGATCTTATACCTATCCCAACTAGATCATGCTATCCATGTGTGAAGATATCTCTTAATATAGGACCTATTAGACTTGTGCCTCCCCTGATCCCACCCCTACTAATGGATACAATCCATCCCTGCATGCATGTATCTACCTTATGACCTCCCATACTAGTCTACACTAGCCTAAATAAGTTGGGATATATGATCCCATAAGATCATCCTATGTAGTGGAGTCATATTCTACCAACACCCTATCTAAAATATCATTGTGTGTTGTCATAAATAGAGATCCGCATCTGACCTCCTTTATCACAATGTCTATAATAACCAAAACCAAATAGATATTATTAGAGGTACAAACACTAAGAGTAGGGTGAATTAGTGATGCTAGATATTTAATCCAATTTTAAACCCTTAACCATTCAACACATACAATCATGAAGCATACACATCATTCACAATAATTAACATGGAATATAAAATAAGATCAAGCACAAAGCACATGAAATATGTGGGAAACCCTCTTAGGGGATAAACCCAATAAAAATTGTAAGATGGACTATATTCATATAATAACAAGATCTAAAATTTAGAGTAAAACCAACTAATCCATTAACACCCATCCCCTAGTTTAGTGAGACACCAATCCCACAAGGAGCTTCTTCCCCTGTCTAGTTAAACACCCATAACAAATAGACATTTAACAAGCTTTATATTTTGAGGAACCAACCCCTAGGTAACTAAGCACCCACTCAGCTACCTTAAACTTATCATCTTAAACATTTTTTTCTAATCTTCAACTGATTATGACCACCTTTTTCTGCACTCTTCTCCTCCAACTCTCTCAAGCTACCTTTAGGACTAACTTGATCAAGTTACCTTTTCTAGGCTCATTAGGTCCAATGACACATGTTTCCTCCTACATCAACTTGATCAAGAAATCATGATTGATAATATTCACTCTCTATTAGTTGTAAATTACATATACCTTCATTATCAATTGTTCTCTCCTTCACTTGAATCCACACATGTACAACCATCACAAATAGGCTAATAATTTCTTGTATTTATAATAATCTCTTGGTATAACCCATATTGGTTAGCCAAAATGATTTACATATTTGAAACACACTTAACATAGGTCCATACACTTGTTACATGTGATAAATACACTCTTCATAGGTCAGTCATTATGTCATTAGACCTAAACCACCATTAGGTCTCGGTAAGACCTAAAATAAGTAGTCCTTCATACTCACACATTACATGTGAGACTACTTGGACCACCTTCATCTTATACCAAATATTAAAACACATCAAACCTATCTTCAATAGAACCTTTATGAATCCCTCATGGTTCCATGCCACTTGGGACACCAAATCAATACTTGAACCTACCAGTTAGGTCTTCTTGCTCTTTAGGTCTTCATACATAGAAAACACAGTCTCAAACATCTAAAGCAAATGGTCAAGTCCTTCACATGTCCATATGATTATAACACATGGTTGAATACTTCAGGTCCTTTCTAATACCTTCATGTGCTTTATATACTTCAACATAGGCTCTAATCATTAAAAATAACTCTCTCAAAATGACCACATAGGCTAGTTACACATAGTCAAAATATAGCTATACTATTTTGACTCTTCATATCTAATCAAGGCATATCATGATAACCAATACCTTCTCATCAATATTTGGGACTTATTTAACATATCCATACTCATTTTTTTCTTAAATTATACATAGAATACCCTCAACTCACTCTTGCAACATGGTCACTCAATTTTCCAGTGCATTCAACAAACATAGTCAACTTATAAGCAAGTGCTCACACTGAATATGGATTGTTCAAACCTTAAAAATCCACAAAAATTGTACTCATATATTCTATAACACTCTCTAATATATATTTCATTTCAAAACATAAAAATATGATCAATAACAACTCAATTATCCTTCTTGGGTCACTTGTAGAACATGGTCAAACACACAGTCAACTTTGGAGTTTAACATCATTTAATTTAAAAACATTCAAACCTTATAACTCACTTTTATATATTCATCTTTAATTTACCTAAAAATTTTACTTTTACACCATTATCAAATTATATGTATATCAAAAGTTATAGCTCAAAACCTATATAATGGTTTTCCTTCACAAATTTAAATATTCAAATTCCAACAGTCACTGTGTAAATATAAAATGTTTGACACTCATCATCATCTTGTCTCCCATAGAAAATTTGAAAAAATACACTTTGGTAACATCCTTATGAACTTCCTAACTTTAACTCTTTAATGCTCATCATTGATCATTGATCCTTGCTTCTAAGATCATGCCACTTGGTAGCTTTGCATGCCTTCTATGCACATTGACTATTTAAATTGAATCACATCATTGATATCTATCTATATGAACACCCACATGTCATTTATCTTCTATCAAATCATCTAGATTGAGACACATGTCACAAGTGCATGCAATCTTAAGAACCTTTGAAAAATTAACTTCATACATGATATTGATCTCTATCTAATAAAATCACACTCACCATTAGATCCTTATCTAATCAAATAAAATTTTCACCATTAGATCCTTGATCTGACTTAATTCTCATCATAGATCTTTGATATCATAAATTTGGTTAGGTATGGGAACTTAGTAAACTTTGTCTGAGAAGCCAAATTGGCACCTTAATAACTTTGGCAATGCTCCATGTCCATACCTAAAACTTGAAAAATACGATCTCCTCACATAGGTTAATCTATCCATATATCAAGCTACTCTTGAAACCTTCACATGTGTGAAATATGATGTCATCAAACTACTTGCTCAACCTTATCTGTCAAGATGACTACTTGAGATTAGACATTCATATGACTATTTTGATGAACTCCATTCACTTTTATAAGCACGCTAAGCACTCAAAACATCCCATAAGGTCTCCCAAATATGTCCTTACCATAAATATCATCCATAAATTACCTCACTAAGTCAAAAATTGAAGAACCATGTAGGAACACTGAAGCTCATTAAAGCACACTTTGTCATTATCATTCTAGCACACATGACACCTTATCAGCATCCTTGGTCACCTTAGAGACATCATTAACAAACCTCCAATAGATATAAAATCACATAAACATCTCAAAATATATCTATCTACCTACAATCGTATACAACTAGTATTCTATTTCAAACATTAAAAATTACAAGATTTCTTACCAATCTCATGGTCACCAACGATCATCTCCCCATATACTCATCCATCAATCATGGTATCTCCATTAGACTATCCTATAAACACCTCATATATGGGTATCCTCCATATAATATAAAATACAAGAGTCACCACCCTTTCACAACATGGGCCTCTCTTCAAAGGTGATTCTATCAACTAAATCTACCCTAGGCCAATTGTTGGATCATCCTACGTGACCACCCTAGTTTGTGCTCAATATTATCGATGGCATCTCTATCTATGGTGAGTTTGAGGTGGTCATTAATCCTACTACTATGGTACTTTTAACACCCATATATCCACATCCATACCCTTTGCTCTTGTAGTTTTTTACTATCATTCTCAACTAGTCTATGGTCTCACATGTCATGGCCTAATCATGGTCTCTCAACTAGTGCTCCTCTTCCTCCTCTCCCACTTGGTTCTCTAGCATGTCATGCCCAAAAATTAGGAAATACTAGAGAAGCCACTAGGTGTGATAATATAAACTAACTTGGTAAGTGTACCACTAAGTGTGGCTCTACCCACCAAGTATAGTGGCCCATGATCTGTACCCAAGTCATCCCTATCACCATAGTCACCCAACTGGGCCAACTAGTAGTAATAAGTGTATGAGTTTTCCACATGATATCCCCTTATGTGACCATCTATACCATTGGCATCTGGGTCATGTCCCACACTACCTAGTCATATATCAATCCTGTAACTGAATATAACCTATCATCAGCCACATGGGGAAACCCAACTAGATGATACATTAAGAACCTCTCATATATCCATGTGCTAAGTAATACCATTTATCCCATGTTATTATTCCCTTTGGAAAGCATCCCATAGATATAATTCATAACCTGGACCTAGAAGATAGAACCAAAATCATTGATTACCCCTAATCTAAAATAGACTAACACAATGCTATCATATATAATGGTATTTTATATGACTTGTGACATAAGACTCATATTATCATAAGTCTAATCATAGCCTTCCAAATGTATAAAATCTATGAAATATACAACAAGCTCACCCTTAGTCCTGGGTAGACCCTATCTGATCATGTCACCCACCTTGTTAGTGCTCATCTTTCCTCCAAACCATCTAGTGTCCCTATGAATACTGATGTCCATCTTATAGTTAGTCTAACTAATACATGGATGTCCTCCAGTATGATACCCACCTCTATGGTATCCTCATCCACCACCCATTAAAATGTGTTGGTTAACCATTCTCATGATCTAATGAACATGATAAAAATATTGACACTCAATGGAATGAATCTCATATTCATGATACCTCCAAGACCTAATGCAACCAATCTCTCTCTGTCCACATCTATCAAGCACTCTAGCAAATATGGTAACCACAATGCATTAGTCAATAACTAATATGTCAAGTGAATTTATAAAATATTGAATAATAAACTATGTATTATATATCCATGTAATTTATAATCAAAATACATTCTTACAAATTTCATAAAACTCAGTTGGTTTTATTTACTTTCTTCAATTTTTATCAAATTTCCCTATTACAAACTAAATCAACCTTATTTTACATCAGGGATGCTAGATCAATTCTATTAAAATTATTCTATATCAGCCTCAATATTAATAATTCATCCACCCTTTTCCATACTAGTACTAAGTTGGCTCCCTTCCTTAACTAACTAAGTCAGCCAACTACTACTAAAATGACATATTAGTTTTCTTGTCTTCTATAGACTAATTCAAGCTAGTCAACTCTATTCATCCACAATGATGAATTTTTGACCAATTACCATAAATTATTTGAGAATTTCTTGGTTTGAATCTATCCTACCCAATACCCCATTTCACCCCTATTATCCCTAAAAATATCTTAGGGTTTATTTTGATGTCTAGATTTTGACTAACAATTAATTTTCTATAAATCATGAAATTTCAAATAAAAATATTCAAAAATTTGAAATTTTTAGTTACTCACATATGCTATACTCACTATGTCTTTTATGTATCCTCCCCTTTTTATTTGTCATCTCCTCACCATCTTATCTATCTAGTCTCTCACTAGGTCTATCTGAGCCCTATTTTTCTTAGAATATTAAAAATACCAAATGAATTATTTTTTCACCCTATTTATATTTAATATTTAAAATTATTTACCCTTTAAATATTTAATTTCAAATTTCTTATTTTGATCATATATTTATCTCTACTAATTCTTTTTTCAAACAATCAAATGTTATAGAATCCTAACATCAAAGAGAATATTTTTAATTATTATATGTCCCTGTTGTGAAATTTTTGATTTTTTTCTCTTTTTTATTAATCTCTACATGTTTTATTAATGTTTCTCACATTAGACACCTTCACATCTCTTACATATCCTTATTTATTTACAATACTAAGGTAAGTAAAAGTACATGTTTTTCAATTCTATCCTTTTATTTATATTATTTTCTCTTTACTACACTTTATTCAGCTTTAGCATTATGTGTTGTTATGTTCTTTTCCCAAAACACCATCCTATGTTTAACCCACATGATACATGATGAGATTTGAGTGGGGCATATGTATACACATAATAATTTCAAAATTTATCAATTATTGATGCTTTTTATCTTATAATAACCAATCAATTCATAGTTTCTTTGAGTGCATGCCTTAAGGGGTGTACCAAAAATGGGTGGGTAGACCATTAGTGATTCACATGATTTTTGTCCCTTTTTAACACTTGTTATCTTCACACTTGTCTCCTAAAACCATTCCCCTAAGCTTTGCCTCTAATTTTTCACCCTCTTCTAGTAATTTACCACATTCATTAGCCCTCCCCTAACCTAAAACCCTTTTTAATTGTGTATATTACAAAGTCATCCCCGTTGACCTTGTAATCTTATTACTAAAACTTATCAGGATCTAAGTTGGCCTCTAGCTGACCTAGTCCATGACCTAATTGTTTTGTCAATAATGATACTAGGTTGACATTATCAACCTAAACTTTTAGAAAGGATTAGGGTTAGATCCACCTATATAAACATATTTATTTATCCATTTTTAAAATAATATAAGAATAAGTAAGATATATTACACATATGCTTATCCACATTCTACTTGAGGAGCAAGCTTAGGGTTTCATACTTTCTTTGGAAATATGTATCTTATCTTATGAAGAAGTATTTTAGATGAATTGATAAGTTATGTAGCCTATAGATAATTTATCCTTGTCATCCTCACATACCAAAACAGAATATTGTAAAGCACCTTGGCCAAGGGAGAGATTGAAGCTTGACAAGTTCATCTTTAAAGGTAACTATTCCTAACTTTGTAACTCATTTTAAAGAGTAAATAGATATGGATTTTTACTTATCTTTCATGTATTAGGATTTCATATATATTTATGTGAGTATATATCTTCTATGCATGTTTAATTTTATGTTTATTACCCCTACTTTGTGCCACACACATTGGTGAGCACTAGATTATGCTTTGATTTATTTGTTATTAATATAGTGAATATGAAAACATAGGACATAGTAAGGGTTATTGCATATTTTTTATTAACTGGAGGCTTTGAAACCCTCCCTAGTAAATTTATATTGGTAAGATATCCCTTAGATAGGTCTAGTGGATCCATCTCTGTTATGACCCTGATTATCTAATGTATCCCCAACCAGAAGTGTAAGTAGGATTGATTTATATATCTACTACATTTCCCATTATATACATAATTATATATATATATACATATTTATATATGTTTTGATATTATTCACATATCCTAAGCTCCCACTTAAGAAACATAAACTCAATTTAAGACTAGCATATAAATCACATTAACACCATAAAACACTTAAAACCAAATTAAATGCATTGAAACACAAACACAAAATAAGAAATATTTTTTTATGTATCATATGTTACATAGACCTATTGAAATCATTAAATAAAATTTTAACCCTTAAGTTAAACATCAACAAACCAAAATAGTTCGATTTTAACCCTCTTACAATTATTTAAACTCAGTCTAGACCATACATCTAACACTTCCTAAAAACATTATTCAAACATTCATCTAACCATATTACACATAGTCGATAAAGAAAATAACTCAACTAATAATGTTTATCCTAATCTACACATTCATCTATGTATATATACCTATAACAATGTGATCTACAATAATTTTATACCACTTAGAAAATTAGTTGAATGGATGTTTATTTTAATTAACATACAATCTAATAACAATTATATTTAAAGAATTTATCATAAATAATAGCCAGTCATTTAATACAAACTAATTTATAGTATATATTAACTATGACATAATACATATATCATACCCATAAATATAACACTCATATATATCCAAAATAAAATACTCTTAACTTTACCATATTGAAATTTACTAAATCAACTCACAGTCAACAAATAACCATTTAAACACAGTCGATTAATTAACCTAATTTAATTCAATTAACAACTTCCATTCATACCATACAAACATTCATTCACATGTGATAACAAACTAATAACACTCAGCCATTTCTAAATTGAAATGAAATGAATACATTGCCAAGTAACATTCAACAAAACTCAATCCACATATTCTAAAATCCAACCGTATTCAAACCTAAAATAATATCTCATGTTGTATAGCTAATTTATTCCACATCTATTTTAATATATAAATGAGATGAGGAAAACATAGTCAAATAAATGATCATTAGAAACCTTATTTCAAACCCCCTAACCAAAATAATGTTTTAATCCATTTCAATAACACTCGACCATTTTGGCTCATACTAAATAACATACAACCATTTTCATGCACACAAAATAACGCACATCCATGTAAATGAATGACACAAGGATCTCTTTTCAATAGTTACTCTAACCTTTCATACCTATGTTATACTTAATTAAATCATTGATTTTATTCTTTTGGGGGATTCCTCCACCCATAGGGTCAAATCCCTTATTCTCTCAAGGGTTTAAAAACTATAAATAACCAATTTTAAACCCCATAACCATTTTATCTACAAACTATTTAACATGAATATATAACTTTAGAGCGAACCAGAGAACAAACCCTACCTCTTAATTGCCCTAAATTAGTCTTTCTCCTTTGGTCTACCAGTAAAAGTTCATTTTTTTTCCTTCTTGTTCTCCTCTATCAACCCTAGCCTCTCTACATTTCAAAAACCCTCATACTCCTTTATTATTTTCATAGTCATCTAAATGTCATATGAAAACCCCTAATTTCATGGTGAACCCGTTTCCATCATAATTTCCCAAAGAATGACTTTCCATAAAAAATATAAATTCTCAACATGATTCCAATAACTCAGATCTTGACCATCAAATAACACAATCACCCCAATATTTCCTCTAACTTATAGTCAATCCCTAGCCATTTTAAGTTGCATGGTTTGAAAAATAAAGAAAAACCAAACAAAATAATGTCTCCTAAATTAGGGTTGACATCATATTATATCAATAAACATAAAATTTATATTTATTAAAAACTCAAATGCCTATCAAAACTTTTAAACATTTAAATAATCAAAGCTTCATACCTAGTTAACCCTTAGGTATTTATAACTATGTCACCCTAGGTACCACCTTAGTAAATTTCACCTAGGTTTAGGTTAGATAAAGTTCATAAAATATTTTTGTTAAATAATATATAATGTAATTTATTTTTATGCCATGTGTGTGTGTGTGTGTGTGTGTGTGTGTGTGTGTGTGTGTGTGTGTGTGTGTGTGTGTGTGTGTGTGTGTGTGTGTGTGTGTGTGTGTGTGTGTGTGTGTGTGTGTGTGTGTGTGTGTATGTACGTGTGTGCGTGTGCGTGTGTACGTGTGCGTGTGTGCACGCACGCGCGTGCGCGCGTGTGCGCACGCGCGTGTGTGTGTTCTAATGATAATTTTATGTTGAATTCTTGTAGTTATATGAGTGTGTGCGTTATGTAGTCAAAAATAAGTAAAGTTATCTAAAGAACATATACAATTGAAACATTCCATATTGGTAATAATATCATAATCTTATTAAACATTATCAATTATAATTAATATTGAAATAACATATAAACATAGATTTAAACAAAATCAACCTGAGCAAGCATGAATTAATTAAAAACAACTCAAAATTAAAGAAATTATGCATTTATTTATAGTACATGGCATGTGCAAGGTTCCTTGTCGAATCTCTACACCTCAAACATTTTCATGTATAACACCCTCACTGATGATAATATCCCTCCATATCTATCGAGATAGTGGAATTTCTCATGCATCCACCTCATAAATGAAAATGGTAGTTATCCCATAACAATTATAATCAATAAAAATGTTACTAAGCATAATAATATTAAACAAGCATAATCCAAATGCATATGAAACTCATGTACAACTAATCATTTAAGTAATGAGTCACATAAAATAATCATTATATCTCTATCCATACATCAACATAAATGAAAATATTTTTCCATAATATTAATTAAACAAAAATAACCCCATTAATTTTTTTTTAATAAGTAAATCAATTTTAGTGAGTAAATTGGGATGTAATATTCTTCACCCCTAAAACTAGTCATCATTCTGATGACACTTATTTCAAACCAATGTTCTAAAATCAAATAATACCTAGTAGTAAATAAAATAACAAAAATAAATTATCTAAACAAATAAATGTGGAAATAGCCTATAGAACTCATCACAATCCTCCCAAGTGGCACTAGCCTCAGAATATTGGTCCCACTAGACCTTACACTATGACACTTCTCTATTATTTTTAATTAACTTTATGAGTGTCAATTATTATGATTGGTTCTAATATGACCAGCTCAAGATCTAAAACCTATAAAGTAGTCCAATAAAATATATGAGAAAGATCAACTACATACATTTTAAGATACGACACATGAAAAATATTATGTAAGAGAGCTAGAGATAGTGATAAGGCAAGACTATATACAATAGTATTGATCACTTATAGGACCTCAAAGGGTCCCACATATATTGGTGATATATTTTTTAATTTACCAAACTTAATCAAAATCTTCGAAGGCTTAATCCATAATAATATTTTATCACTAATAGAAAATTGTATTGCTATCTTTTTCAAATCAGCATGGCTTTTTTGTCTTTCACTGGCTTCATCCAACCTTTATTTGATTGACTTGACCTGATCCTCTATTTATATAAGTATTTTAGGACCAAAGACTACCCTATCTTCAAGATTATCCCAACTGATTGGTGTTCAACATATCCTTTCATAAAATGATTCAAATGGAACCATCTTTAAAGTTGATTGGTAAGAGTTATTATAAGAAAATTCTACTAGTGAAATATATTCTTCCCACTTTTATTATTGATCCATGAAATACAATCAAAGAATATCTTATATAACTTGGTTTACTCTCTACTTGTCCATCTATTTCTAGATGATATACAATACTAAAATTTAATAATGTGCCCAAAGATAAATTTAGAGTCAACCAAAACCTAGATGTTATAGTTGGATCTCGATCATAAATAATCTTCTCTAGAAATCTATGTAACTGGTACACCTCTTTCACAAATATTTTTGTAATCACTGATGCATCATTAGTCAAATTACCTAGTATGAAGTGAGCTACCTTGTTTATTTTTTCAACTACCACCAAGATCATGTCATGATAGTTTCATGATAATGGCAAACCTTGGACAAAGTCCATAATAAGTACATGCCACTTTCATTCTAGTATATCATAAATATATAACAATCTTTTTGGATTCACATGTTCATCTTTCACATGTTGATGCTCCAAACAATGAGACACAAAATATACTCAATCCATTTTAATTCCTTTCCAAAAATAAAGATGGTTTAGCTTAGCCATGAGCTTAGTCACTCTAAGATGAATTGAGTAAGGGTCATTCTTCAATTACTTTAAAACTATGCTCCTCAAATTATCTCTATCAAGTACATACATTCTACTATTGTACCTCAAAATACCATAATTATCCAACTTTAATCCTTTAAACTTAGGGTTCTAAGCATCCTCTAACAAATATTTCTTAACTTGCTCATATAATTCATCTCTAAGGGAAAAATTAATAACTTGATCATGAAAGGTACTTTTTATTTTAGCCAAATCTATTATATACCTTATATGACTTAGGATGTCATCAACTCTATTTTCCTTTCACTTGATGTAACTAATATCAAACTCATATTCAGATAAGAACTCAAACTAACATCTTTGATGAGCATTCAAGTTTAGTTAGGTGAAGATATATTTGATCCCAAAGTTGTCAGTATTTAGCTCAAATGGTTTCCATAATAGATAATGCCTCCAAACGTATAAGGCATGTACTATTTCAATAAGTTATAGATCATGTAGGTCATAATTTGCCTCATATGGTTTAAGCTTCCTAGACTCATATGATACAACTGAACCATATTGCATAATAAATCCTCAAATGCCATCCCTAAATACATCAATGATTACTGAGAACTAACCATTAGGATCAAGAAATCTTAGCACAAGTGTCAAATTAAGCCTACTTTTTAACTCCTAGAAGTTTTTTTCACACATGTATGATGGAACAAAACATTGATTCTTCTATTGAAGAGAGGTAATTAGGT
Source organism: Torreya grandis (assembly GCA_037957365.1). Taxonomy (NCBI): domain Eukaryota; kingdom Viridiplantae; phylum Streptophyta; class Pinopsida; order Cupressales; family Taxaceae; genus Torreya; species Torreya grandis. The sequence goes on along the minus strand of JARHVA010000403.1, from coordinate 4,815,540 downwards.
TAGCTATTTTCAAGAAATTTAGAACAAATTTCTTATAATACCCTACTAATCCCATAAAATTTCTCACCTCATGAAAATTTTTGGGCATTTTTCACTCCATTATGACACTTATCTTTGCTATATAAACTAAAATTCTATCTACAAAGATAATGTGTCCCAAGTATTGTACTATCCTTTGGAAAAATGCACATTTGGATAACTTACCATAAAATTTGTGCTTTCATAAATGTTGCAAAACTAACTCCAAATGTTTTAGATGTTCTTATTCATACTTAGAATAAATGAGGATATCATCCATAAAAATTAACACAAAGTGATCTAAATAATCCCTAAACACACTGTTAATGATATTCATGAATGCTTATGGATAATTTATTAACTTGAAAGGCAACATTGTAAATTTATAGTGTCTATACTAAGTTATAAACATTGTTTTGGGAGTATCTTCTTAAATATTCAACTTGTGATATCCCACTTAGAGATCTATCGTAGATAAAATTGTTTTCCCATGAATTTTATCAAAGATATCATTAATGTGAGGCAATGGATACATGTTCTTGATTATCACTTTATTCAACATCCTATAGTCAATACATAGGAAAAGAGTACCATCATTCTTATCGATGAACATGATTGGTACACCCCCATGGTGGCACACTTGGTCGAATCAACTCTTTAGATAAAAACTCCTATAGTTGAGTTTTCAACTCAACCAACTCTATAGTGATCATCCTATAAGGTGTCTTGGATTGTAGTTATGATCTAGGCATTATGTCAATTGAGAAATCAAACTCCCACTTGGGTGGTAATCCTATAAATTCATAAAGAAACACATCCTAAAAGTTCTTAAGAAAAGGTTAATCCTTAATGAATAATTCCTTTTTTTCTTCATTGCATTTATTTTAACAATAAATGTCTGACATCCTTTCTTGTGATCCTTGTTAAGTTGAATTTTATAAATTTGCTTAAGTTTCAACTCCCTTTTCTCACCTTGAATTTGAGTCTGATTCTAAAAATCATCTTGACATTATATCTTCTTAAGATATCAATCTACTTTAGCTTTATGCTTAGAAAGCCAATTTAACCCTTGGATTATATCATATAACCCTATTGGTGCTACATAAATATCTACTATTATGGTTAATTCTAGTAATTTAATCTCAAATTTCACTAAACACCTATCAAATTTGACTTTGGCTTCAGTCTCATATTGTACTGAACATACATTTGCCATTGAAACATCTTTCCTAGATAACTTAGAAAGCATTTGTGGAGAAATAAAACATTTTTTAGTTGTAGTATCAATCAAAATGTAAATGGGTTGACCAAAAATATAACCTTTAACCTCAACAAGTGAGCCTTTAAAATCAACTTGGAAATTGTTAGTAGCTACATGGATTCTTTGTTTAAAGGTTTCTTGTTGTGTAGTACCCTTAGATTTACCCTCAGAGTTTGTTTGAGTACATTGCCTAACATAGTACTCACTTTCACAAATGAAACATTTTCTAGGTGGTCCTTTCCTTTCATATTGTTAGTTCCCCTCAAAACCAAGTTTAAATCCACCTTCCCTTTCTTACTACCCAAAAAGTTACTAAATTTAGCATTTTGAATCCTGAACTAATTCTTGGAATTTCTAGTTCTTATTAAGAGTGGGTTTAGAACCTCCAAACTTATTCTTGAACTTATATTTGACTTGAGCAAGACACTTTAGTTTTGAATCCTACTTAACTACCTTATCAAATATTTGATCCATTATAAATGGGCCATACACATCCACCTCACACCCAATTTAGAGTTTTAATCTCAAAATGAACTTTTGAATGTGAAACCTTTCTTATACTTGATATTAAGGAACACATTTAAGGAAATTAATGAATTGTTCCTCGTATTCATTCACTGAAATATCTCCCTACTTTAGATTCTAAAAATATCTCAACTTCTAGTCAAAATACAACTAGGGAAACCATTTTGATCTAAATAAAACCATTAATTGCTCTTGTTGGTTCCCAATTTTACACCTCTATAAATCCACCTTAATTACTTAAAAAGGAAGAGATGCTAAGCAAAGATATAAAACCCACTTATATGTCATATTATCTAGGGAAGGGTTTAACACCTAGTATGAACTGGACATAGAAAATGATCGGGAAGCACGTACAAAGGGTATGGTCAACTCCTTCCTACTTTTGGCTCTTCTTTAACCAAAGTGAGAGAACCTAGTAGTGTAACCTACTCACATGAAGGATTTTTAAACTTAAATATTCATGATTATTATTATTATTATGATGAGGATAATATGATCAAAACACAATAAAACTCATAAATTTCACCTACATAGGATTGTCACATAAAATATACAAATGCTTTGTATCACATACAAGCTATTGGAGATAGATGAAGAGGTGGTTGCATCTTTATCTTGATGATTATCATGGTGATGATGGAAATATGGAAATAATACAATGTTTAGGCATGAATCATACACTATTAATGCATTTCTCATACATAATGTCTCATACATTTGCAAGGCACATAACACTTATAATATCAAAATAGTGCATTATCTATTAGGTAGGATGAAATAAAAAGTAGGACCATTTAAAATGAAAGACGTACATTATTTATGTATGAGAGAGAAAATTTTCACACATAGCTACAATATCTTCATTTAACAAGTGATTTTTGGTTTAGAAATAGACAAAATAGAATTATGTGAAAATGATCCTCCACAATAACTCATAGACAATGTTGTCTATAACCTTTTTAAAATTCCTTTTAGTTGAATTCATATGCCTAGGACTACTATTAAATGACCATCAATACCCTATTCCCAAATCTCAAAATAGAAAGGGTTTTATATTCTAGATATAAACCTTAAATGACTACCATAAAATAAAATATATCAGATAATCAATATACAAAGCAAGTAGAACATAGCATTGAACTTCAATAACCAGTAAGAATAAGAAATCATGAACAAACTCATTTAATTAATTGAATCAAATTTATATAAAAAATGTATTATAATTTACATAACATGACACTATATGAAGTAAATCTATAACAAAGGAAACATTATGAATGCTCTCAAATCTTGCCAATGATTATATAACAAGAATCAATTTGGCACTAGATAAGTCATACAATGAGAAATATTCTAAGATATAGCTCTATACTCAAAAATTTGATTGACCATTGTAAAGGGACATTCCCCCTTTACTTATATAATTATATCTATGCCTATCATATTCTTGAAGATTCTCCAATTGGAAAAATCTTTCTTGGGCCTGGAGTCTATTTATCAATGTAACAAACATGATTCCTTAGATTATGCTCATGCCTTTGTGATGATGACAAGCTTGATTCTCCACTATGATGTAATATTTATAGTTATACACATGGATAGTACTCCACAAGGGATAAAAAAACCTTTTTCCACTTATGAAACAAACAAAAAACATCCCTTCTCAAACAAAAACTAACTCATAAAGGGACATGCCACTAACGGGCAAAGTACAATGGTTTCCCCATGAGAAATGAGAAAAAAGACACAAAAAGAAGAAGAAACGAATAAAAGATGAGAAGGATAGAATGAAGGAAGTAGAACACCATGATTCCATCTCATGAAAAATAGAATTATCTGTTCATGTTGTGGAATCAACATCAATGACAGAGCCTTTTACCAACCAGTTATTATAAGCCATGTACTTTTTGATCATGGTGGTAATAATATTTTGGTTTGGCCCTAATTAGTATTTGAATTTTACATCATATTATTCAAGTTAGTTATCAACCTTATGGATCATTAGTTTTTTATTCCCAACTAATGCTTTTAACTGGTCACATGACTTCTCAAGTTACACCAATTCTTAAATCTTATGAAAGTTGAAGGATCCATGATGTACATTAATGAGGATTTTTAGGGGAAAATATAGTGCTTGCTCTATCATGTCATTTTCACCATCAATTTACTATCACTTTCAAGGTGATTTCAATTTCCTTTTTTTGAATTCTCAAGGGATTGCTTCTCCCCCTTCAAATCAAAGGCACCATCCTCAAGCACTAGAAATCAATGCTTAACCACTAGCTAATATTCCATAGGTTATTTTTGATCATTTGAGGAGATGATATTTTATATTATTAAAATATTTTTTCCCATATTGTAAATTTCGTCTAGATTTATCTTGACTTTTTACCAATTCTTGATGTTTACATCATAAATGAACATCTAGGAATCACATTCCCCTTATTTATATAGTATGTCATCTAGACATAGTGCCGAGTGGATTGTTTCTTTAGCTTGGGTGGTCATATCATTTTGTTAGTCTTTGATTTCATATCCCCTATCATTCAAATATTTACCTCACCAAGATATAATTTACCTAAGGAAAGAATAGGAGCATTATGGGCCTTGCTTGAATTTGGGGTAACTACCTTGGGTTCACTCAATAACTTTTGAAAGTACTAGATCATAGCCTAGTTTTGTACCTTTAGCTCCTCTAATGAAACTTTATCCTTATCCATTTGATTATCTACCATGATTTATAAGACTTGTGAGATGTGTTTGATCTCAATCCTTGATGGCTCCCCTAGATAATATTTATACACTATATATCCCTCAAGGGGAGCATTTTTCCTTGTAGCTCCTAATGGTGGAATGGTTATTTTTTGTATTCTTCCTCTTACCTCAATAAAGGTGGTTTAGGTCTTGGAATTTTTTGGAGGATTTGCCTTATACACATGGGCAATTTTCATCACATCAATATCCCCCATTTTACTCATTATATCTTGTTTGTCTTTTATCTTCTCTTCAATCCATAGAAGAGGCTTGGTCTAAAACCCCATTAGAGTCAAGGATCATTAGGCTAGTTTTAATGCACTAAATGGAACTATCATTGGAATATTTTATAAGGAGAGTGTCACTAGATTAGGATGAAATCCTAACACAATTTACTCTTCTTCATCGTCACTTTTTGAATTAACAATTTTCTCATCAGCTCCTCATTCCCTCTCTTTGCCTAGTTTTACCTACTTAAGTACTTTGAAACTTACACTGATTTGTGGGGATATTAAGAGAAACTTGTCAATTAAACTCCCCAATTGAATCATAATTGCATTCAAAAGAGCTGAAAATCACCTTGAGAAGAACTAAAAACACTTAATGAGATCACATAGTCTAACCAATTGGAGGATCATGATCACTACTAAACAATAATGGAGAGATGATCCAAGGTTTATTTTTCTATAGATACTAAAGGGAGACATTAAAAGGATATATAATTGGATGTGGGAGCCTTTAATAATGGTATGAAAAATTAGTTTGAGATCTTTGTAATTGATCTCTTACAACCCTTAGCCCCAAATGAGCAATGAATTATTGTATTTCAGAGGAGGCATGAATATTTGGTATCAATTCAAATGTCTATGATTGACCTCATAGCTACCAAACTAGAGGTACTCCATTGTATTTATATCCTTGATCTTATGTTCATTGATTATAGAGTAGATGGAGACTGGATAATAAAGGAAGGTACATCAAAAAGGGTTGCTTATATAGCTATAGTAGCTTTTTAAGGCTAATATAAGCTTCCTATGACTCTTATATACCTCCTTAAAATCAAGTATTTGACCACTAATAATGACTTGGATAATATCTTAAGACCATGGCTAGATGGAGGAACTCATGTAATGAGAAACCATGATGGTAAAATGCTAATTATACAATTTAAGGAAGGGATTAGAATCATCATGACTTTGTTAAATAGGTATTTTTGAGTAGAAATCACATCCTATATTAACCCCAATTGGGTCTCCTATTTATATTTCATGATAGAAGAAAAGTTTGCTCCACTTATTAGAGAAATGATAAGTATCCACTTGGGAAGGCAGTTTAATAGAATTAAAAGGTATACCAGTTGACTCTTCACTATGATGTCTTACTTTATAGACTCATTCATGGCCTCTACCTTCTTCCCTACCATCCAAAATTGGTCCCCTCATATCAATATTTCCATTTCTCACCATTACTCCAAACTACACATATTCAAGTATAAAGACCACATGAAATTCATTTATGATTGCATATATCCCACTCCAGTCGGGATAATTACTAGAAATCTAATACCCAAGGTTCACCCCCTCATTAGGAAATTTTTATATCCCATTGGTGGCATATGGCTCTATCCTAATTATACAGTCATCAAAATTAAAGGTTGTCAAACTCAGCGCTATAGGCTACCAATGCATGTCCCAATCAAGTTAGCTAAGTAGGAGATATCTCGTCAACTCCTTCAAGGCATAGACCATGTATGAAAAGAGAAGAAGAAAGGAATCCTACATCTATTCCCATATCTGATTAGGAAAACATTGATTCATGGATGTAATTAATTAGAGATCTTAGCAAGGAATAGAGAGACATTCTACTTCTAATTAGATGACCTCAATACATGGGATATAAAGGGAAATGTTTTCTCACATATACAATCCAAAAAACTACATAAGGTACCTTATGAACATCAATGGGGTCCATATGAAAACTTATACACAAAAATCATACAACTTTGAGGAAGTGATAACTTGGTTTAAGGGACATGGATTCAAATTAGAACATATATTTTAGAGGGAAGAAAAACCATCAGGAGAAAGATGGAAAATGAATACCTTTCAATACCACTTCTTACCTTCCACTTTAGGTCCACCACAAGTGCCTCAAGGTCCACCTCAGCAATAGTAACTACCTTAATAGCAAGTGCCCAAAATTGAAGGACCTAGTGAAAAAATATGGAACATAGGCTAGGAGAGGAACCCTCTACCTCAGATCTACCTCAAATACCCCCTTCCCCTATGGAATACCTTGATATTATTGCCTTGGAACCTTATGAAATAGTGGAAGAGTTCTTCAAGGAACTAACAGATACATATGGGTCAAATAAGGAAGGAGATGAACATGAAGGAGCCACAACTAAGGTGACATTAATTAAGAGTCCCCAAGTAGTTGAAGAGATAGACAAACACAAATGAGTTGCCTTAGATTTGGTTCTTGTGACCAAAATAAAGAGGGAGATAGATATGTATTCGGTGCCTAGAGCCTCCAATAAAATCAAGTTGATTCACCCAAAAAGTGAGATGAACTTATTTAGTGATGAATTTCCCATACATGGACCTATCATCCTTGACTAGTTCATCTATGGTAAATTCTAAAATATACCCTCTCAAATGCATTCATTGTCTTTGACTAGCACTACCAATGTTGAAGTCAATGATGAAGTCCAACCCTAGATCTTAGAGATCATGAAGGAGTAAGAAGAGAAGAGAATAATTGAGGCTACTAAAAGGAGAAACAATAAAATAGAAGAATTAGGTCAATCAAGTTGGGCTAGTCTCAAAACACTAGAAGCTTCAAATCTTTTAGAAGTAGAGCCCAAGGTGCAATTTAACCCTGATACTACTAAGTTGGAAAAAGTCACTACAAAGAAGGCATCCATTGAAACTAAAAATTTCACTCTTCAAAGAGTGAAACCTTTTATAGGTCTTACTCCAATCTAAGGCTAGGTAGTATGGGAGCACCCCATTCATCAAGAACATATTTCAAGTCTAGTTAAAGCGCAGTCAGTAATCATTGTGGTTGGAATTCAGGGAATGAATCAAAGAATCTTGAACTTGGAGAAAGATAAGAAAGACTTAGAGGCACAAGTATCATTATAAATTCTAGAAAACCTACTCAAGATGTTAAATAAGTACCTCATAAATTCCTTTTAATGACTAAAATCCATCAAAATCAAGCTTAGTACCTTGGAACTTCAAGCCAAGAAGGCACAAACATTGATACAGTAATGGCAAGAAACCAAAGACCAAGTGACAGAGTTAATCAAAGTAAACATCACTAAACAACCTTTAGACTTCAAGATTATTAAAGAAAGGCAATTTAATTCCATCTAAGGGATCTTGGTGGATCTAATATAGGAATTAAGTTCATGGTACAATAAGGCCAATGACTTCATAGGGGAAGATAAGGACTTGTTGAATAAAATTGAGAAGTTGTTAAGAACCTTGTTGGTGACCCCTTCTCAACCTACTACCACCAACCTAATGTATGCCATGGAATTATAGTAGGGAGTCTAAGCCTTCATCCAAGGCATCAAGGATGAAAACTAGAGTTAATAAAACATGGATAATTCAAAAGTCCTTAATGTCATCCTCACCATAGGGGATAAGTCCTCAAGGGGTCCCACCAGCCCCAAAACAAATTCAAGATTATTATTTTGGAAACTATATATGTTATTTTGTTATCATATATTAGTTTTTTGATATAATAGGCACCTAATGGCCATATGTACTATATATTTCTTCGGAAAAGGAAAATTTTCCTTACCTCTTATAAAATTTTGAAATAAATATGACCAGTATACTGCCTATGTCTTCTATAACTAGACAAGTGTTACCATTTGTAAAGGGAAGGATTTTGAGAAATTTTATACTAGAGTAATTAATATAATTGAAATTATTCAAAGATTTTATAGTGTTGTGTTATATTATTTTTTATTTGTCTCAATTATAGGTAGATGTCTTAGATTTGAATGGTTCTTGGATTGGTGAGCTATATTTGATGTTCATGAGGTTTCTAGTTTGTGATGTTCTAGACTAGTTGAAGGTTTTTAAGTTTACTTTGTTTTATTTGATTTGCATTTGAATTTTCTTATGAAATTCACATTAACATAGCAAAATATTTAAGTAATCTTGAACTTTACTCATGATATTTATACTTTATTTGAATCTTGCCTAATTTTTGGTGAAGCTTGGGCTTATGTTATGTTGCATCACTAATTGGTTAAATGTATGCTCAAATTGAATATAACTTTATCATTGTGTTTGAGACTAATTATTTCAATCACGTTTCTTCTCTGCCTTGCCCTACCTCTTGCTTATTTTTTATCATGCTCACTTTAGCTTAAGATCATTACAAATATTCACTTATATAAGCTTAGAGTTATAAATATTGACCAAAAAGACTACAAGACTACAAATACTTAGACCCTAGTGGCTTCCAACTACCAAATTAAACAAATTTTGAGGGTAGATCTCATACTTTGCTGACTATTCCACCATAGACACACTACTTGTCACAAACTACAACTCATGCCTTGGATTCTTGTAGTCCTAAAATGAGAAGTGTTCATCAACACTGAGGAGCACTCTATGGAGCAATTGGAAGCATAAAAAATCTTGAGTGTTACTATCAAATAAATGGATCCAATGCAACATTGAGGCCCAATAATATTACTTTAGTTTTGGTTTTCATACCTAGAATATTGGATAAGTGTCATGCTAAATATATTGACTTCATGAAAATATGTAATCTCAACATTAGTACATTCATTATCATCAATGTGAGGAATGATTTTTAGATGTCTCTTTTAAAACCACTCTTGTGACATTATCCTTTTTAATTATATCTTTTTTTCAAACTTCTTTGTGAGAAACATTTTTTTAAGGATGTTTTCTTATTTTTTAAACTTCTCTTTTAGTGATTACTCTTTAAATAACTTTTCATTTTCAATTTTTTCCCTTTTCTTATTTAATTTTCCTTTTGTAACTATTCTTTATGAAACCTTTATTTCTCCTCTTGTTCTTTTTTTAACCCTTATTGTTCTAATTTTCCTTTTGTAACCTTTCCTTTTCAATTTGTTCCATTTGTAGCATTTACTTGTTAATTATTTCTTTTGTAAATTTTACTATTATAATTGTTCTTTTTATAACTTTGCTTATCTAATTATTTTATTTGTAACATTTCTTTTTATAATTGTTCCTTTTGTAACTTTTTGTTTAACCCTTTTTGAAAGGTATATAGTGTTAAGGAGGTATAATAGCCTATACACAAGGATGATTAAAACTATTTTAGATCAGGTTAATTAATTTTAAATTCAAATAAATGAATATTCTAAATTAAAATGATAAGTTATGATAAATATATAAATTACACTTAAAATAGTAGCTTTATTGCATAAATATGAAGAAGAGATAATAAATAGTTTATTTATAAATGTGCACATTGATCTAAGAATATAAAGGTGAAAATAGGTGGGGATAAGATTAGATTTTAATCATCAGATTCTAGAAATTATTTCTAGAGGCCTAAATACTTGTGTCAACCTATGGACTATTTCATCAATGATTTTATCTTGATCTCATAATAAATATCTTATATATAATATTCAGTATATTATGAAGTGATAACCTAGATCCTTATAGGTTTTCTATCACCTTTATTTTGATATATTTTATTCACATGCATAGGTTGTTGTTGATGATTATGTATGGTTAAAAACCTAGATCTTCACCTTAAGTATTTTTAACTTACAAAAAATGGGTTAGTGGGCTCATAGTTTTTAACTAACCTAAAATATCCCTCTATCAATAAGTGATTATTTAATAGATAATACTCCAATGAGGGCCTTAGACTTATGTAATTCTCTCCTAGGTGTTAACTTTTGTGTGTACAAGGATACAATATACTATATGCAAAGTCATGAAATGTTATAACTTGTAACTTGACAAATATTGATCATGGGTTATCCTTTGAGTGATTTAGAAATGTAATATGACTCCTCTTATGATTGATATGGAAATAGGGAAGAATAGGGAAATATAACTCAATTGTGAGATTAATTGATTGAGCTTGAATAGGTTCTTACTTGGTACTTTCTAAATGAAAAATAGCTAGGATTAGATTTGTATTTATACCACATGTTTTAAAATATCTCATGGTAGGGTTGATTAAGACAATTAGACAACCCATAATATTCATTTTTTTTCCAAATTAGATGACTTTTTAAGACTAGACACTTAATAAGGTTATGGAAAGTTGCATCAATGCAAGTGTCCTTTGATAAACTTTATACAATATTTAATGTATAGAATATATCTATATATTATTGAATTATTAAATAACATAGTGATAAAATGACATACCTTATAATGTGGAAAACATAAGAGAGGTAAAAAAACCATGGTTGATATTCATTTATTTAAAAACCAAACCCCAATAGATAAATCCCTCTCTTCTCAATTCTTCTTTGTTTGATCTTCACAAAACTCTCTGAATAATATTTTACACATGAAAATATCTCAATGTAACAATAATAATAATCACTTCATGTTTTGAGAATCATGAGTGATTTAATAAAAGAATAAAACCTTTTTTATATTAGAGTGTGGAGTTGAACTATTGTAACCAATGAGTCTAACCTCTCCTCAAGAATAAGTAAAATAATAGAAATAAATAAATATATTTTATTATTTATTTATACCATACCTTTAAAATTATCTCATGATAGGGTTTAATAAGACAAATGGACCAACCCATAGGATTCAAAAGTTTTACAAATTAGATGACTTTTTAAGACTAGACACATAATAAGGATATGGACACTTTCATCGACACAAGTATCCATATGTGGGATGTGTTATGGCTTCAATTTCACCATTGGAGAGGGTTATTCAAGACCTTTCTAATTGAGCTACACTATTGGGACAACCCCAGGTTGTGGGTTGCCTATGGTGGGGTTGAACCTTTGGAGAAGATTGACTTCCTCTTGATGGATCACCTATGCTAATGTTTACACTAGGAAAAGGGTTAGAGAAGGGGTAAAGGGATAATAATAAGAATAAAATGTTGATGCAAAAAATTAATGAGAAATCACACAAACATTAAATATATACTAAATAGGCATAAGATATCACTAGCTCATAAAATCTCAAAATCTAGATAATTGCATAAGTATTTCATACACTAGAATTTAGGGAGAAATAAATGAAGCTAAGAGGAATTTTAAGACTCACACAAATATTAAATTAATGGTACAAATAAAATAAATTTAAACCTTTAATTAACTATAAAACACCTTAAAATAGTCAATAAAAAAGGATAATGGGCATGGAAGATTCTCCTTCACAATACCATCATGAACAAGATTACTAAACATATTTCAAAAGCAAGAGATAGTTAAAGGAAATATTATTATATTCAATAGGTATTTCATATGAGTTTTGACAAGGTCTAGATTACTCATATAAAATTTATAGCGAGTTCCTATCAAAAGTGAGAGAGACTTTTCTTCCAAAAAATTGAAAGAGAGCCCAAAAATGTGAAAGAATGGGAGATATAGGAGAAAGGAGAGGGAGTGAGTGAACACACCATCCCAAATAATTAAATGAGATTCCAAATTTAGTGAATTTTCCACCATATTTTTGGTATAATCAGGACTAATACATCATATCCAAGATAGTCTTCATTTATCCCACTAGCCTCCAAATCATCTCATTTCTTGAGTAACACACTAGAGGACAAGAGTTTTCCAAAGTTGGTGATTCATGACTAAGTTTATTAGGAAAATATATTTATGTTTTTTAATAGAATTTAATGCTCCAATTTCTTCTCAAACCCCCCAATATACTCTATGAATTACTATGATATCTCCACTTACTTCATCATGAGGGCAAGGTCTTTATATGCATGTACTTGGCTGATCCATGCCCAAGTATACTCTTACTAGATATTTATCAAATATAGGACCATATAAAAATGTGAGATACTTCTCCATAGCCATTCATATTTACCCCTACTTAATATATAATCATAGGTCTACTATAGATTGAAAACCAATCTCCTTCATTGGTTTTCTTATAGCTATATATCGATGCAAAGCTTACAGGTTACATAGCTTCCTTATTGATTTCTATCAGGAATAAAATATACCTATACTACCTATATACCCTATGGAATTTTATAAATCATTTCATGCATGGATTCATTTTTAAAGAGAGAAGATCACAGTCATGAAATAATACTATGGTCCAAAAGGATGGACCCTGTGTGTTTCAAATATTTGAACTAGAGGTTCATGGCATCAAAACCTTATGTTGATAACCCCTAACTATATAATTATGTCTAGTTTTGACATTTTATTAATCTCTAATTATGATAGGATGATATTTTTAGGATTTCCCTCCATTTTGATCGAGGTTATAATTGTTCTACACTTGAAATATCTTATCTTTCAACCTTTAATATTGACCATCGATTTGCTTCCTAGACTCCTCATATTGTGCCAACTGTTAGCTCCTCATTTTCTCTATAATATCCTCCTAAAATTTTTACCTCTTTTTCATCGTATATCTAATTTTTTATGATTAAATATGATCCCTAGATTTTTTACAGTTTAATGCACTTGTGATAGTTGGAAACTTCTTATTCACCCTAGAGATCCTTTGACCCTTTGACTCATTACTCATCATTGATATGATCTATACGAGTGAATATGAATTATTATATCTTTGGGACCCACTAAAATTTATATTAAATGCATATTATTGGATATTTATTTAGACACCTGAGATTTTTCCACTTGTCATCTTCTCACTTATGCTGACTCTTTGACATGATGCTCACCATTGATCTTGATTTCTCAGTCAAATGCTCATTACTATATCTTTGGAACCCACTAAAACTATCCTCACATACTCATCATTATATATTTATTATGATTAAATGCCAACCATTGATGTTTATCATCTTAAATCAAATAGCTACTTCATGGAGCTTAAACTTGATGACTACACAAATGTCTCACTTTCTAAGTCTAACTTTGAAGTTTTATAACTTGAGATATATAACTCATCAAGTTATGATATTTTTAGAGGATGATCTATGAATGAATAAATTCATGTCCATGAGGTCTTTTGGCCTTGAGAGGATTTATAATCATACTTATTAAATACATAATCAAGCTAACCAGTCCATTTTTGCATGACATTCTTGTGATGGCCTGGTTCTTTTGGACTTGTGATTGAATTATTATCTCGTTTAGAAGGATATAATGGAATTATAAGACTTTATGTCACTTGAATCATGCTCACAGATGCTTTAAACACAATGAAAACCTATTGCTCTACTTAATTTTGAAATCCTAGACTTATTTCAAGATTTGCTTCTCAAAGAAAAATAAAGCACACTTTAAGTTTGCTTAAAGTGTTTCAAAAGCTTTATGAGTGATTTTTGATCTTTGGACCACTCATTCCATCCAAAAATTTGTTCAAATTATCAAATTACACTAGGACATCCCATAATATTTCACTACATCATTAATGTAGGACCACAAAGGGACTAGTCATGGGAGTAGAGGATTACCGAAAGGTTTAAGAGAGTGACCTGATCCATCTAGGCAAAAGTTTCATATGTAGGCCAATTTTGGCCAAAAAAATACAAATTTTAGGAAAGTCAAGAAGTTTCTAAGGATTTTAAATTGATAGTGAAGTATATATATTAGGTTTTAATCTTTTTGTATAGTTTAGGATTTCTAGTTCATCAGAAATGATTAGGTTGGACCATAAGATAAGAATTAGGCATAGTGAGATGGCAAATGTGAGTCTTTCAACAACAATAAGGTCTAAAATTAAAGGGTAGATCCATAATAGGTATATATCAAGTATAAATAATAAGATGATATATAAATTATATTTTATTATTTAATTCCCCCTTTAATCTAGTAATTCATAAAGATGAAAAACTAGTTTAAAGGAAATAAATGCATACTTGGGTGTGTATAACACACCAAACCTTTGCTTAAGCCTCATTTGAGTTTTTTTTTGGTGTATGAATTATAACCAAGAGTGTGTTACCATATTAATTAGTGTATATAATATAAAATTTTACATAATTTAAATGCTTGGAAATAAAGAAAGAAAGAAAAGATTACACATGTGTTGATGCAACAAATGTCGCCCCTTGGTGCTTTGACTTGGTAAAGATGCCTCATTATGAATCATTGGAGTTGAGAGAGGTTTAAAACTAAACCTTTGAGATTTAAATATGGAGATAATAAGGTAAGTATTCCCATAATATGGTGCAAGGGTTAGTTTTGACACAACCATTAAGATCATTACATCTCAATTACATAAATCAAGTGATAGTACAATAAAAATCCAAGTTAAGTTGTGTAATAAACTCAAACTACAAAATGTAAGTAGTGTTAAGAAATTTATGGCATTGAATCTTAACCACACTAATAAAGGGAACCAACTACTACAAATATAAAAGGCTATAAATAATGCTTCTTGGTAAAGTATCAGTGTTTCTTAGTAAATAAGTACGAATATGTATTTGTAATTTTTGGTGCATTTGCATGGATTATGAACCTATAATATGTATCAATATCAATTATTTATCAAAATTTAACCTATGATCTATACATGTGTATAACATATGTCACAAACTTGATAAACTTTGTCCCAAATTTGTAAAAATCATTGTAATGTATAAGATTATAACCCTAGTGTGTATCTAAATAATATAAACTATAATGAAATTCTTGAAATTATAAGAATTTTTATAAGTGTGGAGGTCATGTCTCTATGACATGCCCCCACTGATATGCCCCCCATTTTAAGGTGAGGTAAAGGGAATCTAGTAGTTACCTTACCTCAAAAGGATAATATATTTATATAATATGTGTATAAATCATGTAGCATATAGGAGTAACATCTCTATGTAGATATATCAAAGAATCTCATAATATGTGATCAAAACAATACCTAAGATGCAATATATAAATCATAGAAACATATATAAAGTAAAATTATAAGCTTAAAAAACAATCAATAACATACACAAGAGCACTCAATGTCACATAAAAAGGGGGTCTAAATAGACCACCAACAATGGACATATTCAAATGGTGCACACTCGAAGGAATGACATATTAAAATGTCTAAATAGAAATAAATATACATTAGCATAGGGGATAGTAATCAAGGAACATATTAAAATGTTACACAAGAAAGACAATGTCAAATAATAAAAAGACACTCAAGGAAGTGATAATGTGAATAAATGAAGTATAAGCAACCAACATATGCATCTCATACTAGTCTCTACATATATGTGTTAACAAAAATGTCATGTAACATAGCATATCCAGTACATTTTGAAATATTTAATCATGAATATAGGTATTAGTATAAAATCTCAACATGATAATGTAGAAATGATCATAGAGTAATAAAACTTTTGTTGATCATGATCATGGAAGGAAGATGCCCTAAATGTAGCATATCACGTGGAAAGAGGAAAGGTCCAACCTTATGTGTCAATATCATGGGTTTGGTGTATCCCTGTATCAAAATCAAGTACACAAAACACATGTTGTATATAAAATAAATGATATGTTATCTACTAATATAAATTAAATAACATAAATGCAAAGGAGCTAATAAACATGCAAATATTGATTTTTTTTTATTTGCATGTTTTGTTTTGTTTTTTTTGAATCTTTGATTTTTTTGTATTTTTTTGGTAATATGAATTATGATTATATTTTCAAATATTTTAGCTCAGAGACTGAGGAATAAGGATTTGGGTCCTTTACTTGCCAAAACCTCTTATGTTTGCTTATTACCAAAGTTTCAATGTTTTATAATAATTTATTATTAGAAATTATCACTATAGGTTTATCATCAAATACACAATGTGTAATTCAAATTTATTTATTTTAAAATTGATAGAGAAGGCACATATTTGATTCATTTACGATTAATTTCATATCTTCCAACTAATGCTACCCAAACTAGAAAGTTAAATTTGGTCTCTAGTTCATTACCCATATTGGTGTATCAATGACTTTTGGTCTACATGCTATTGGTAGCTTAATTTATCAATGAATTTTGGGAAAAGTGGTTAATGTTATAACTCATGTATCATGGTCCATATATCACAAACATGTAATAATATAATATGTTCCCTGATTGTTTATAGTAATCATAAGTTGTGTAAAATAAGTTCTAGTAATATTTATAGTAATAATTGAATCTTCACATCTAAGATGTTTTAAATCATGCCTCATTCTATCCTTGAATTTTCAAATATCTAAAATCAAACATATTTTTCATTGCTCGAGTATAATTTGTATAAACCATCATTTTTGTAACTTTGAATTTGACTTTGTAATCACCATAATGATTTGTATCATGACTAGTGATCCTATGATAAGTGAAATATGGTGATCCTTATTTTTGTAAAAGTCTACTCCTTTACCTTTGTCTATTAGGAGGTAAAGATATCATCTTATTATCAAGTAACATAAAAAGAATTTTAGGTGGAGCATATTATTTTATTTTGATCTATAAAATATATTTTGGAGACTTATGTGAATATTCCACATTATTAACATGATGTATTTGCATATGTCCCTTGTAAGGTTCACTTAAATTTTTTATCAAGGAGGGATGGATTGAAAAGAAAGCATTTACATGTTCATCAATTAATTTTGTCTTGCCCTTATCTTTATTTGGTTATGTATCTTATAGAGATGGAGTTAATTTATATATACTAGGGTCTATAGGTGCGAATAGGTTATGTGAAAGATGTTCAAGTGGATAAAAATTTATTTGTTATAAGTGTTTATCTATCATATCATGAGGTATATCATCATCATTGTTAAAATAATCTAAAAATTTTCCATATTGTTATTCAATATTGACCAATAAATGAATCTCAAATGTTTGATCTTCTTGATGTTTTGCCATCATTGGTTCATTTTGTAGTTTTTCTTATTTTTGATGTGCATCCATATTCACCTCAGTGATTAATGCCTTATGAGTATCTAGAGGTGAATGAGTTATCTTTATTGATTCACCCATCTCACAAATTTATAAACTATCAAGTAGAATATATTATTTTAGTACTATTTTTAAAAGCTCCATTACATTAGAATGTATAATTTTACAAAATTTTAAGGGATCATTATTAGTAGGAATTTCCCATAAGGCCCCATCATGTATAAATTTGACACATTGATGCATTATATATGAGACAAATTCCATCATGTGTATATAAGGCCTACCCAAGAGTAAGTTATGATGCAATGATTGAGACATTACTTAGAATGTAGTTGGCAACATTTTTGGTCCCAATGTCACTTCTAATATGATTTGACTAGTCTATGCGCTATATGAATTATCAAACCCTTTGATGTGCATGTCTAATTTTTGAAGAAGATTGGTGTTAATTACCATTTTTTTAAGAATTATGTGTTATAGAGGTTTAGATCAGATCCATTATCAACTAACACTCTTTTTATACCATTGTTATGCATACTAACTTGTATGATTAGATGTGGGTCTTGGTTAACAATATCTTTTGATGGTAAGTCTTTTGGATCAAAAGTGATGAGATTTACATTATTTATAAGGTGTTGCATAATATTTTCAAATCAAATAGATTATGTATCACTTGGTACTTGGGTTTCATGCAAGGCTTTATATAATCTATCATTTTAGATAGTTTATTTTTATAAAATCTTGAGGATTGAAATCTTAGCATTTTTATTGATCAATTGGTCAATAAGTTCATACCTATTTAGATTTTATTATGATTTGAGGAATAGGAGGAACTTGATGTATATTATGATTTGAATGATATCATGGACCAAGGAATCCAATAAAGTTATGGTAGAATAATGGGAGCAGGATGGTAGCTATCATTCAAATAGGATCTAGGAGGAATAAAGCGTTAAAATAATACACATTGATATCTGGATACTAGTTCTATATTATTGAAAAATGAGTTATAAAAATAATTTTTATTTTTATTTTGTTGTAAATCACTTTATTTGATTTGAATACTTTGTTTAAACCATTTTATTATGCCTTTTATTGATTTTCCAATGCATGAAAAATAATAATAATTAATAACCATCATATATTGATCAATGAGGTATTAATTAGATACATACATATTGGGAAAGTTTTGACTCTTTTGGAATAAATAAAAAACTAATTTTTAAGATTTTTTATAGTTTAGAAATCAAAAATCAAGAAACCCTAAGTCAAACCAGGGTTTACATAAAAAGACACAAGGGTCAGTTTCACAAAATTGTTTAACCATTTTTAAATGTATGTAGGGCTAAGGGGGTGTAATATACTATACACAAGGATGAATAAAATTATTATAGAGTAGTCCATTTAATTGAAAACTTAGATAAATGAATATTCTAAATTAAAATGTTGAGTTATACTAAATATAGAAAGTACACTTAAAATAATAGTTTGATTACATAAACATAAAAAATAAATAATACTTAACTTATCTACAAATTTGAAGGCTAATCTAAAATATATAGAGGTGTAAATAGGTAGTGACAAGATTAGGATCTAATCATTAGATTCTATAAATATTGTTTCTAGAGGCTTGGACACTTACATTGATGTTTTTTATAATCTCGATGTAATTATCCTATACATAATATTCATTGTATTATGAAGCAGCCACATTGATCATTTTGGGTTTTCTATCACCTTTTTGTTTATTTGTTTTGTTTACACATAGAGGATGTTAATTATTATGTATGCTTCAAACCCTAGCTCTTCACCTTATGTCATTTTACCTTGGCAAAAATGGGTTAGTGGGATCATGATGTAGATTTGACCTCAAGGACCTCTCTAGTAATGAACATCTCCTACATATCCATACTCCAATGAGGGCCTCAAACTTACATAGTTATCCCCTAGGTGTTGGCTTGTGTGTGTACAAGGGTGAAATATACTATATATAAAGTCATGCAATGATATAGATTGTAATTTGACAAATACTATTTATGGGTTATTCTTTGAGTGCTTCATACCTTTAATATGACTCTTTTTATTATTGATATGGAAATAAGGAAGAATAGGGCAGTAGAACTCAGTTGTGATATAAATTTAATTGAGATTAAATGGGTGCTTAATCAATATTTTTTTGATGAATAATGAGTAGGCCTAGATTTGTATTTATACCACACATTTTTAAAATATCTCATGGTAGGGTTAAATAAGATAAATGGGATGACATATCACACTTAAATTGATGCAATTATCCCTATATAAGACATAGGTGTCCGATAGGATAGGAATTTATTGAGGTAATAAAAATGAAAATGAAATATATGTATCAAGTTTTAAGCTTTATGTATAGTGTAAGAGATCTAGGTCATCATAATTGATTGGGCTAGACCATAAGATATACATTTAGACATAGTGAGATGGTGAATGTGAGCCTTTAAAAATTAATAAGGAATAAAACTAAAGGGTAGAGCTATGATATGTATTTATCAAGTATACAAGACTAAGATGCTATATAAATCAGATTTTAGTATCTACACTTTCTTGATTTGATTTTACCTTTTATAACCTTTATTTCTTTAATTATGACCTTTGTAATATTTCTTAATCTAATTTTACCTTTTGTGACATTTATTTCTCTAGTTATTCATTTTGTTCTTTTTCACTTGTTTCTTGGAAGATGTAATTATAGTGTGGGTAAGTTTATTGATTTTATACGTGTTTCATGAACCAAATGGTGGTTTGATTAATTTCTCTAATATAGGATCATCACTATCAATGATACTTTGTATTTTTCTTCAAAGTCCAATAATTGTCCAAATGATATCCATGAAGTCTATGATATGCACAATAGTAGTTTTATCTTATTAGAGGATGCATAGAAGGTAATGTGATCAAGTTGCTTCACATTATTTACTTTAGAATCTCAATTAAACTCTTGTTATCTTTATGTATACTATATATACATAATATTTTTAAAATTTATCAATCACTAATGCTTCTCTCTTATAAGAACCCATTTAATCTCAATATTTCTAAGTGCATAACTTAAAAGGTATATCAAGAAAGGGGTTACCATACCTTTGGTGCCTCATAGGATTTTTTTACCCTATATCACCACCTAAAACCATCACAATATACTCTTATCTTACTCCTTAAGCATTAAAAACCCTCTTATACTCTCCCCTAATCATATCACCATCCAAAATAGCCCCTAGCTAAGCAAAAACACCTTTTATCACTTTTCCTACTAGGTTGATTGGGTCAAATCCTTTTTGGGTTTAACACACATGGAAATTTGTCAACCTAATCTGACATAGTTTGAGACCTAACATCTATTTTTCCCACCTAATAAAGTCAAATGATCTAACTTAATTATTTAATATCATAGGAGGGTTTAGGGTCAATTTATGGCTATAAATACCCCCTTAATTTCATTTCTAAATATAGGATCATTTAATTTTGCATCATTACTACTATCAAATCTACTTATACAATAAATAGGAGGTTTCATTATTTAGGTTTTTACCTTGGAGAAGTAGCACCTATCTTGTGGAGGTCTTGGATGCATAGAATAAATCTTATAAGCTAGAGATTATTTATTCTTGTGATTCTTACAAGCCACAACCACCTCTTAAAAAGAACCATTATCCAAGGGAGAATTTGAGACATGATGGGTTCAATTTTAAAAGGTAAGTATATTCTTTGCCCTTCATATTTTGATAAGTAGATATTGTAGAGCTAATATATTTGAATTGTATCTCTCGTTGCTTAGATTATTTCTATGTTATATTAAATAGAACTATCTTTACATTTTTATTATCTTCCCCATTTATGCCAATAAACTTTGATGAACACTATATTAGCTTTCATATGGATTTTCTAGATTAGATTGTATATTTATTTAATATATTAGCTTGTTTAATATTATTAAAATCATAAGACCTAGTTAGGGTTATCACAAAATGGCATTTGATTAGAGGCTTTGTAAACCTCTCTTTTGTCATTGTGTGATAAGAAATCCCTTAGTATAGGTTTATCAAATCCTTTATTGGTTATTACCCCTATATAAACATATTTCTAAATGGACTTTTCAGTTGATTACCTTTTTTGAGATTGAATATTATTGAGTAAGATAAGTTATAGATCTTTCTAGTTCCACTTGCATACATTCTAGTGAATTTAACATGAATCTAACCCTCGTATATTTTTAATTGGCATATACATAAAATTGGATCAACCCTATCGACCTAGTTTAAAACTTTGTGTGTGGGTTTTCATACTCTATCGACCCAATTTAACACTTTGTGTGTGGGTTTTCATACTCTATCATCCCTGTCGACCTAGTTTGGTTCTATGTGCAAGTTTTCATATTGCATTGACCTTATCAACATAATTTGACTATGTGTGTAGGTTTTTTTAAATTCATCAACCTATTTGACCTACTTAGGTCATATTTTTATAGGTTTACTAATTGAGGTGAGCCTCTCCACCCTATTCAACCTCTTGCATGTAGAATTTCTAGTATCAAAAAACTAGATTGATCTAATTAACCTAGTTTCTTTTTCTACCTTTAAAATATAATTGAGTTGATCTATTTGACTCTCTTATTTTTTACATTTTTCATTTTATAAATATATTAGTTAGATTGACATAGTTATATTTTACTTGTCATTTACTAGATTTATTTATACTATGTCAACTAGCTCAACTCTATTTAGATTCTTATCTTTTATCTTTGCAGGTTTAAATTTCCACCTAGATGACATAATTCAATACAAAAACTCAACCTTCTTAGGAAAACTACTGCATCGACCTAGTTGACTCTATCTTATTATCTAAGTTCACTTTAACCAAATCAATATTTTTTCTTTATCAAATTTTAAAAATAAACATGTTTTCCCACTCTTTTTCAAAATTTAAATTTTAGTAATATCTTTATCAATTTCTTAGTTATATAAAATTATACCTTTACAGTAAACTAAATCAACTAGATCGACTTAGTTTTATATCTATTTTCTACCAAAAAAACTAATTTGACTTGATTGAATTTGATTTGGCATGTCTTCCAACAGATAGAGTTGATCAGTTCAATTATGTTATGTTATATTAGTATAACTCAGTCGACCAGGTCAACATTGTTATGTTTATATTTATTCTTAATCTCAAATAAATTGAATTAACCTAAATTTATAGTTTTTAAACTCAATTTAATTTTATTTGGATACATATTTATTTAATTTACAAAAACTAAAAATTAGCTTTTACAACTTTGATTTTCAATCTTAATTTTCACTTTGTTTGGATTTCCCTAGAAATTATGTACTAGTAGTTTTAAAAATACTTTGCTAATATCATGAAGGGATACTCAATACATTTTTTACAATCATGTCTATCATCTAAAAAAATATTATGGTGTGAGGGGTTTGTCCCAATACTCATAGCCATAATATAGAGCTAAATATGGTCTTTAATTTCCACCTGCCTCATGAAAATTTGAAAATACCTAGAATTCTCTTCTTTATTGAACCTTATTAATCCAACCATATTTTTGTTTGTGTGGTACATATATTAGTGGTTAGTATTGAAAATTTACTTCTAGCTTATCTTTAAAACCATGGTTAGTGGGTTATGGGATTGGTACTTTCTCCATGGTCAAAACTCTAAAATATTGGGCCGACACGATCCAATAAATAAGTATCTTTGGAAGCCTACATTTTTAATAAAAACCTTTAGTAAAACTTCTCCATACTTTTTTTAAATAATTAATTATCTTCTAAATTTCATTATTGTTAAATTTTTTTGTTATTATATGTTGTATTGAAAACTTGTATTAGCCAACATTGATACAAGATTTGTGTTATGTGTTGCAACTATATCAACCAATCCAACCTAGTTTCATGTGTGTTTTAGTTCCCTTTTGTTTTAATTACAACTAAATCATCTATGTTCAGACTATTTTAAATTTTCCCTAGATTATAGAACTTAGTCAACTAGCTTGATCTAGTGTATTATTAAGTGTTCTATTTTTCATTCATGTAGAATGCGGTCAACCAGCTCAACCCATTCTATTATAAAGTATTATGTTTTCATTCTTGTAAAACTCAATTGACCATCTTGACCTAATATATTTTAGACTATATTGTTTTCCATCTTTCATAACTCAATCAACCATTTTGACCTAGTCTTTTACAAATTGTCTAGTTTTTCTTTCTATCCAACTTCATCAACCAACTCAACTTTGACAACTAAATCAACTTCATATTATTCTAGATTTTATATCCTCTTAATATATTAAACTCCATAAGTACATGTTTAACTCAGTCATTTCATCATGTAACATCTATTTGATGATGCTACAGAGCAAAATCAAACTAACATGATGATTTTCACTAATCCTAATTAACTTTATAAGACACATTTTGTGGAAACTAACTCATAAATTAGTAATATACATATTACCACTAGAACTACCAACTATGGGACTCCTCCCTATTCCACAAATCTTAACCCTTTATTCATGTAAATTGTAGAAGATGAAAGTTACCTTGAATATATAGTTGAAATGATCCTCTTCATCAATGAAAATCCTTAACATAGAGGAAAGGATCTTTTTGTCATCTATAAACTCATTATGGTACCTCATATTAGATAACCCCATTCATATTCACTTATATTTTCCATAAGATTTGGGGCAAATCATTTTATGACTTCTACCACACCTTCACCCTCTCCCATGCCTCCCTCTAATAATATGACATCATCTGCCATGTCTTATTTTACCTCCATGCCAAGTATTTCTAAAAAAGTGGTAGGTGTGACTTTTGGTGGGTCTACTCAAATAATGTAGACTAATACCTAATTATATATAACTAATAATACATCTAATGATACTAGTGTTTGTCACACCATTACTACATCTCATGTTACTAGTGCATCTCAAACTCTTAATGCCTCACATACTAATAATGCATTTAATAATACTTATATTAGGAAAAATACCATTCAAACTAATCAATTACTATTAAAAAAATTCAATCAAATGGATACTTTTAAAAATAATAGTGACAACCAAATGATGCACATGTAAAACTAGGTATTGCATCTTCAAACCAACCTCAACCTACTTAATGGGGAGAATAAAATCCTAATGCACCCCCACCCCCCATTAGAGATGCACATGGTAACCTTATACCATAACCCCCACTTATTAACAAAAATATTAAACACTTATAAAATGAACCTCTTTTTATTCAAATTACAAAAATTGATATAGGTGGCATAGTTCCCACTATAACTTGTAATGAATCCATGGATCCATATTTGTATTTAAAAACCTTTGTAAGTTTATATAAATATTGGGTTAAAATTAATACCTTTAATGCCACAAAAATATTAGCTAAAACATTTTTATTTAATGTTTTAGATTGGTATAACTAACTTAAATCTTATTCCATCACTAGCTTGGAAGACTTAGTCAATGCATTGGTTCAATAATTTCAAACTAGTGATCTTCATAAAAACAACTTAGCCAACTTTATCAACTATGAACAATTGGAATCTAAAATGACACAAGTTTTCATCAAAAGATGGAAAGCCTTGTGTAACAAATCCAAACACAATATGTCAGATGAGAATCTATTCCACTTATTCACTAATGTTCTTCACTCTAAATTATAATATCACCTATGGACTCTTTCTCCAAAAAATCTAGAAGAAGCCCTCGACCAAGCTAAACATCAAGACTTATTTATATGATAATTTAAACCTTTACACCATCTAATGGGGACTCAAATTCTTGTAAAAGATAAAATTTAACATGAAACTAATGATGGTGTTATAGATACTTATGATTCCATACACACTATTCAATCCATTACTACAAGCAACACCATGATGCCTAATCCTCCAACACAAAATTATAAAAATTATCATCTTAGTTCCACATTTTCTCAAGTCCATAATGTATTTTTCCATAAACCAATTTCCTTAGCTAAAATTTAAAATCATCTTCCATGACCTTCCTCATGAGATCTTGATCCTACATACCTTATCAAACATTAGTATGTTCCCCAAAAATTTATTTGGTTTTATGCAAGTTGGGGCATTCTCATGAAACTTATAACTAATTATGAAACTTTGATATGGATTATCTCCTTAGATTTAATTTTGATCACAATCATATGTACACATCACCAAACTTATGAAATAACAGCTAAGGCTCATGAAACTAAAACTAAAAATGAAGCTTTAAATCAAGCCATGCTCACTTATCCATTTACAAATATCCTCTTCCTAACTATCAAGTTAATACTAACCAACCTCCTATTACCAACAACATAAAAATTTATATAGACCCTAAAATCAATGATGAGAATGTTGTCAACATGAATAACATGATGAAATTAGTTTCTTATGTCGATCATTTTCCATCCTCTAAACATAATAATTATCCAAAGTTATACATTGTTTAAGACTCTTACCCATCCCGTCTCATATAATTGGGGCATGTATAACCAACAAAAACACAAATATCAACTCTAATAATGAAAATCAATAATACCTCTCATATCATTAATATAAGTTTTACCTCCCTATTAATAATACATCTCAAGTGGATTCCCCACAAACTGAAATTGGTATTTATTCCACTTAAACACAAGAAACAACCAAACATATAATAACAACACCTAAGAGAGAATAATTACCTACAACCAATCAACCCATCTTAACCAAACCTAAAAAAATCATACATTATCCACATAAATTTCAATGAAATTCCAACCCACCCTAAAAGTATTTAATGAAAAATTATGCACCTTTAACTAATAATACTCCAATAGGCTATGATGAATGGGACCCTATATTTTAACTTTCACATCTCCCATATAAAATCCTTTTCTTATAACTTATGATAACTTCTGCCTATCATCATAATAAACTAATGCAATTATCATTCAAAATGAACATCCCTCATCCACCACCCATAGGGAAAGAATCTACCTTGTTTGGATCTGAAGATAACATTCTCTAGTAGTGTGAAAAAATGTCCTTCCACATTGATTAAATGGTAGATACCTCTCTTTCACTTAAATTCCTTATCTCCTCCGTGAGTTTTGATGAAATATTGCTTTATGTGGATGACCCCCCATTATTCATTGGTGTACAAATAGGAGATATCTAAGTCAAATGTGTTCTAATCAATGAAGGTTTAGGCACTTATGTTACTTCCCTTGATTTTATTAAAATACTTGGATATTTTGAATGCAATTTTAAATCCATGTAAAGTACATGCCAAGGGTATGATGAAAGACATATACATCCTTTGGGTTATGTTTATATTCCTATCATATTTTCCCTAGTCATGGTATGTGTGAAATTCATGATATGTAACTTTCTACTCTCTTAAAATATTTTAATCGATCAACTTTGGACACATCACATGAGAGTAGTTACCTCGTTAGCATGCTAATGTGTTAAATTTACCTATAATGGTGTTATATATAATATTCAAGGAGACATGAATCCTTGGAATTTTGAATAATTCTAAAAGTGAGGTGATTTAAAAATACCTAGCCTTGAACCTCTACCTAGAAACCCATTTCATAAATTACAACACTTTAACTATCTTGTCAACTCTACTAGACATTATAATGGTTATCTTGAATTAATAGGAAAAATACCACCTAATATTTTAGATTTTGATTATGATGAACTAGATGAGATCAATTTAAATATCAAAAATTCTTATCTCTCTCCTAACATAATTTGTCAATTACCTCCTTCTCTATGACCTTGATCTCATCAAAAACCTTCACATGAAATTTTGGTTACTTTAACTAAAACTAATAATTCCATTTATCATGTCTTTGACTGATAAAATCATTGATGCATGTATTATTGACCTTTAAAATATTAATTATGATGATTTATATCCTTTAGATGATCTTTTTTTTATCTAGTTTCACTCAAGCTAAAAATGTATAAATACTTAGATATTGTTCTTCTTTACAACATTCTCTTAGTTATATTCTTGTAGTGAATATTTTTCTATAATACCTGATATTAGTTCTTCATATGATGTTCATAAGTTTGAGATGAAGCACACACACACTACTCTTCTAGTCACTATTGAGCCTCTTTAGAGTATGCTTATGGACTCTACCATGATGGGACCTTGCTAGTTTGTTATATTTCATGATCCTTCTATCTTCCTCCATAGATGTCATCTACACTACACTAACCCACTACAAGTTCATCCCTTGATGCAGTTCAACCTAGTGTTGACCCTATTCTGAGCTCTTCTATTGGTGATGGCATACTACCTTTGCCCAAGCTTGATCCTCTACTAGCATGATGTTTAGATGAGCCTTATTGTGAGATCCATAGAATTGTTAGTCATTAGGATAAGTACTATCATGCACACCAATAATAGTAGTCATCTTCTTCTACCATGGATATTTGACCTATGCCTTTAGTATAATTTTTGGGATTTTACATGACCTATGCCTTCACCAACTCAACCTCATTATCCAAGTCATTCATGAACAAAGGCTCCTCCTTTTCCATAGACTAAACCTTTTCATATATCTAAAGATATTAATCACATTTTGACACCACTCTTTTTCATTAAGTATCCCACATAAGAGGTATCACATGGGAATCATTTTTCTTCTATCATACCTACCTTCTCTATATAAATGATACTATATTAATTATTTTCACACCTTCGTGTGAAGATTGATGAGACTCAAATTAACATCAGAATTAAGCTATATATGGATGTATCATATTTTATGCATGATATTTTCTATGAGATTGATCAATATTTGTGAATAAATCATGGTGTTGTATCACATTATTACGTGATTTGGATTTTATTTATGAGTATTTTTACATTTTATGTTTTGCTTATAATTTAAGCATGGTATCATGGATTAATTTATTTTTCATGGCTTAAATTTAAATATCTTATGACTTAAATTATTATCTCATGGATCAATATTATTTACATGGATTAATCTCTTCTACATGATTTAAAAAACTATGTTACATGGCCTATTTTTTATCTCGTTTACTCTCTTTTGTTCTTATTTGGATGTTTATTATGTTATTTTCCTTAAAATCAAGATAGTTATTATTGCGGCATGGTTATCAAACCCACATCCCATTAAATACCCTATCTTTTCCATATGATTAGTTAGAAAACATACTTCACATTGTATCATTACATACATAGATCTCTTTGATCTCTATTTATCTTCTTCATCTCCTCTTCACACTAAGCACACATAAAATTCAGACTTGAGATCACATACTAGTTTGTAGGCAAGCCTAATTGTTAAATAAAACATGTCAATATCTCTACGTATTTTATCTCCTATAACCAAAACTTAAAGCTGATTTGTGTTTTTCACTTATATCACTCATTATTGGTTATTAAAAATCCATATGGAATAGGTATAAAAAAATCCTTAATTTTTAAAAAATCCAACTCAATTAAACAAAAGGCAATGATCAAAAGGTAAAAATGAACATTGAACATTCAAAATCACACCAAAAGACATGATTAATATCTAAGAACATATCTTATTTTTAAATTAATATCTAACTCCATATTTGGCCTCACAATAGAGTCTAGGTCCATTGGGGTGTGTTAGGCTAGTAGATTCAGATAAAACATTTCAAAATTATCTTAGTGTTATCTATTTTCTCTTGTAAGTACCCAATCCTCATAGTAGACTGATGGCTTTATAAGGGGTCCTAAAGAATAGGGAACATTTTGTTGGAAAGTAGGTCCATTTATATATATATATATATATATATATATATATATATATATATATATATATATATATATATATATATATATATATATATATATAACCTTCATGCATTGATCTTCACTTATTTACCCATAAACTTTTGTGCTTATTGCGAACATAACTTTTTAATTTGACAATCACTAAATTATTAGTGTATACCTGTTTTACCTAGTATATCTCATTCCTAATAAGGTTTTATTACAAATGCTTATGTCATGCCTTTTCCACTCCTTAATTCATTACAATAAACCCAATATTCCTCCTTGATGAGCATGCTTTGTTATTTTATCATACCCCTAGGGTTTTCCTTTTATGATTTTTAGTATAAGACCTTGGATAGGACCAATCTTTCCTCACAATATCTCCTTTCCAATATTAGCATTTACCTCATTGGTTTTCCTTTTCTATGTTGTATTATAAAACCTTGGATAGGACCAGACTTTCCTCATAAAATATTCCTAACACTTCCATAACAATATTAATCATAAAAATAACTATCGATATTAATATTTACATCTTATTTTACTTAGAGTGTGTAAAAATTAGGAGACAAGTGTCATCTCCATGATTCATACAAAAATTCATACATACAGTACACATGAGGCATGAAAAGTAGGTAAAGGGACCATAATACAAGGGACATGGGAAGATGTCACTAAATTTGAGAAAATAATATATACAAAGACATGTTCAAATGTCCACATACACAAGCAACAAGCATGTTGGCTTAGATCCACCTAGAAGGACATGTTCAAATGTTTACATACACAATCAAGAAGGTACACATAAGGAAATGGGAAAATGTACAAAGCATACATACTATGAAAATAAGTGGCATAGAGCTAAAGAGAAATGGCATATTTAAATTCACTCAAATAAAAGAAGCATAAAGATATAATCAAATCTATACTAGGAAAACTAAAAATGAAAGTATACATGAACATGTAATACAAATATATGTAAGATCTAAGAGGTACATATACTAATTATAAAGTAGTAATAGTGGGTAAAAAATTTAAGTGTCACATGATCCATATTAATATATAACAATGTTGAAGCTATAATGTATAGTGTAGAAATATGGAACCTAGTAATCAAAACTATGTAAAAGGTACCCCAAAATGGGTGAATGTGTCAAATGAAGAACTTGTGTATCTGTATAGATTCCCCCAGTGGGTAGTTAATAGAAAATATGGATTAGTGTAGCAGAATTCAGTCTTATAATAATCTGTAAGTACTCAACAAGAACAAGTGAAGCATGTATGTATGATAAAATTAACTATACTAAGATATCTAGGATATGTAGTGTATGGAAAATATAAGAAATGTAAACATGGAAATGCATACAATATATAATTTTGCATTTTTTATGTAAATATTTGAATTTTTTTTTTATGTTTTTGACATATTATATATATATATATATATATATATATATATATATATATATATATATATAAGCTATTTACAAGCAATATAAAAAGAGCTTTTGATTTTATATGTAAAACATCATTAGATTCATGATGTTCAATGGGGTTTTTATTGCCTTGCCATCAAGTAAAGCTAGATGGTATACTTTTAGGCTAATATTTTATGTGATTAAGTATAGACTAAGACAATTTGGTTTGAATTTTCCTTTGTTCTCTTTTTTGGCACTGACATTTCTAAGATTCTCTTTTAAAACTAGATTATTGACTTTGAATTCCTACTATGAACATGGTTATTATAGGTCTACTAGATTCATTTCTGATATGCCCTGAGATGCTCTAGGGATTGAATGCATGTGTGATCTAACTATTTTAATTCATAGATACATCTCTCTCTATATTGATCATTTATGATGGGCCCTTTTAAAGAGACTCATAAAGATGGGATTTCTAACTCTAATGGGATAGCTACTTCTGTACCATATACTAATGAATAAGGAGTAGCTCTTATTAGTGTGTTAATATTGGTATGGTAAACCCATAGTACATAGATGATATTATTATGCCAATCATCACCAAATTTGGTAATGATTTTGTTGAGGATAATATTGATTATCTTTTTTGTTGATTTTACTTGACCATTTCCCTATGGGTATATAGAGTAGAGAATGTGTGGTAGATTTTATATGTAGCGCAAAATTTATTCATTGTTTTATTCTTGAAATAAGTTCCATTATTTGTGATGATGGTCATTGGGAGGCGAAAGTAAGAAATAATGTTGGTCTTGAAAAAATAGTATATATATTCTCCCTTTGTGGATTATAGTGGAATGGATTCCACTAATTTTATAAACTATTCTCTAGTTGTGATAATTAATTTGTGACCTCTTACAAATTCTAGATTTATCTTACCAATTAGATAAAACCCCCATAGAATGAATGGCCATGGGGATATGATGGATTGTAGTTATTATGAAGGGATATGGTGTAGGTTTCTTTGGTGTTGACATTTTTCACATTACTTGGCATAATCTTGGTATTCTTGTTCCATGGTTGGCCAATAGTAACCTTGTATGTGTAATTTGTGTGACATCACTTTATTATTGAGATTCCCACCACATTCACTATCATGCACCTATTTTATAGTTAACTTAGCTTCTTCATCTTTCAAACATCAGAATAAGTGTCTTTCAAAATATATTTTGAATAAGCCCCTGCCAATAATGACATATCAAAGGGAGTTTCACTGTAGTTTTTATTTTTTCATTTCTTGTGAAAGTATTTGGTGTAATATATTTATGTATAAATTTTTATATGTCAAATAACCATTTAGATGTTTTATGTTGCATGTGGTAACTAAAAATGTTAGATATATGAGGTTTTCATAGGACACTCATAGACATTATAATAATATAATAGTGAAGATAGCATGGTCTTCATCTATGTTAATGGGTATCAATGATGTTGAATAAACCATTACATTGACATGACAACTATCTTTACATGGAATGTTTTGAATATAGAAGCTTTCAAACTGAGCCTATAGACATTTAACCATATTATTGTAAGGAATGAGGCATTCTTCTTTGGTTTGGTAGATATATGTAACTTGATTGATAATTAATTATGAATCCCTATAAAATATAATTGATTTTATTTTTAAATCTTGGGCTAATTAAAGGCATAATATAAGAGATTTGTATTCTATGATGTTGTTGGTACATTAAAAACTAAGTTAATAAGTGAAGGGTACTATGTGCCCAAATGGGTCTTTGAAAATAATTGTAGATCCAACACCCAATGCACATCTATAACCATCAAAGAACATTATCCATGTATCAAAAGTGGTATTATATTTTTTGAATTCATCCTTGAAATTATCATTGATAGGATTTATATCCAATAATGGGGTTGTTACCAATTTATCTATAATTATTTATCCTTTTACTAATTTTTGTAAGATGATCTTGAGGTCTAATCTTGTGAGTAACATAACCCATTTTACAATTCAGCCTAAGAGATGGATTTTCAACATGAGGAACTTTAAAGGATTAAATTCTATAATGACTTATGTCTCATTATGAATCATATAGTGTCAGAGCTTCTGAGTAGAAAATCTAACTGCCAAACAAAGTTTTTTTATTATTGGATAATTTTTTCATAATAAACAAGTGTATAATTGATGTATTAAATGTCTCACTCTTTATGTTGATCATCATGTTATATTAAGATTACATCAAGTGCATGTTCTACCATTGAGAGTAAACTAAAAGTGGTTTTTCAAGTATTGGTGGTACCAAGATTGAGAGTTTAAAAAGTTTTATTTGAGTGTGCCAAAGTTGACTTAACATGTGATGTCTCATTCAAATTTTATATCCTTTTTAAGTAATTTGGTGAATGATTGAGTCTTATTTACTAGTTATACTATAAAGTGGCATATTGTTTGAATCTTACCTTATAGGGAGAAAAGTTACTTTAAATTAGTAGAAGGCATGTCCATTATTAATTTTAATTTTTTGTGGTCAACCTCAATACCATGTTGGGATATTATAAATCCCAAGAGTTTACCCAATAAAACCCCAAAGATGCATTTATTGGGATTTAGTTATATAATGTATTTTCTTAGTCTCTTGAAAACATGTCACAAATTTATCACATGGTGTTGTCATTCTTTTGATTTTGTAAGAAAATCTTTGACTATTTTATGAATGAGATAATGAAATATATGTGTCATTATTTTCTATTATGTTTCACCTACAATTTTTAATCCAAAAGGCATGACTATATAGCATAAAATGCTCCATGGCATGGTAAAATATTTTTTCTTAGTCTTCTTCAATGATATTAATTTGATTGTAACCAGTGAAACCATCCATAAAGGAGAGTATTTTATAGCCTATTATGGATTTGAATATCATATATATATTAGGTAGATAAAATTCATCCTTAGTACATGATTTTTTTTATGTCTCTAGAATCACAACATCAAATTTGGCCATTAGGTTTTATAACAAGAACAATATTAGTAACCCATTAGGGATGACTAATTGGTCGAATCATATCATCATCAAATAGTTATTGGATCTCATCTTTGACTAAAAGATTAACTTTGGGGTGTATTTTTCAAAAAAAAATTAATTGGCTTGGCATCAAGATAGAGTGTAATCTTATGTACTATGATTAAAGGATCAATGCTAGGCATATCAAGATAAGCCTAGGTGAGTACATTAGGAAAAAAATTTAAAATATAATGAATATGTGTATCTTATTTATGTAAGGTAACAACTATTGAGATTCACTATCTATGTAATAATTAATTTTATTATCCCTTCATTAAGTAATGTAGATCGATCCATAGTGTATGGTATTTTAGGGATAATATCATCTATATCACGTAAAATATCATCTAAATTACTTGAATGCTTACCAAAGTATGCCTGGGCATTTTTGGAATGAAGAAACCTATTATTATGATATAAGGAAGCGATATCATTGTATGCACCTAAGAATTCCAAGAGAGCCTCATTGTTAGCAAATTCATGAAAAGTAGGTAGATCTCGAGAATTTGTATCATCAATAAGATTGAGGTAAACAACTAAAATTGTAGAAGCATGGTTTATCATATCATCCACCCATGGAATAGGTGGACAAAATATAATATGCTAAGAAGTATGGTGAGAGGACTTGGCATTAAATGTGTTATCTTTATATTTGAGTCCTTGTTTACCCTATTGATCATATGCTTCAATGGGATTAAGGGTTCCATACTCATGTTTACCAAGGATTACCCATTTTTTGGAATTATCTCTATGAAAAATGAGAAGTGAACTTATTATCATTCTCTTTGGAATTATCTAGGGGAATGATACATGAGTTTTGAATAGTAGAATCGAGTGTTGTAGTAAAATCCATGTGAGGAATATAATTATGTTAAGGATTTATATGTTGACAATTTTGAATGATTATTTATCCATATGACAAGTATAAATATGACTATTAACAACCCAAGTTGTACCATTTTGAAGTAAATTGCTCAGATCTCCTTCAAACCTGGAATAACATTGGATTAGTCTCTAGGCTATGGGATACCTGTACTTAGATTAAACCTCTAGATTATGAGGCTATCTCCTCTAATGTATCTACTTTGATTAATTTACTAAAACCTACTTTTTAAATGGGTGTAAAAAGATTTATAAATAAATTTAAATGGAAATCTTGTTCTAGTGATGGTGATACACCTATATTGTTGGTTTATCCACTCAATTTTATACTTCTATATCATTAATGAACCAGAAATGGACTAAGAGACTATCTCTAAGGATTATTTTAAAATAGTGTTTCACATGGAGGTATTGATGTATGACTATAACATGGAGGTAAAGGGAGAAAGGTATACTTTGAGTCACTATTCAACCTTATTACACTAAAAATCTGATCAACAACCTTTAACACTTCATATAACTTGTAAAAAACACTTCATTAATAGATAGGTGTGGAAAGGACATGTTAAGGTAAGATTTTTACCACTTATTCACATCTTAACAAGCATATACACACTATAATTCAATCATGGAGAAGTTACAACAATCAATTTTATTGATTCAAGAGGCTACAAAGATCAACCTTAGCAAAGTTTCATCATGCCCAAAAGAGGAATCCTAAAATAAGGCTTCAAATTTTGAATATATAGAACATGAGAAGAGAACACGCTAAGATAATGGCATAGAGGAGAGAATAAGGAGTCATAAAATCAATAACTCAAGTACACTTCAGTTACAACTTTGTTAAAAATAGTCCTTAAGACATCACTACATGTTTGATGATCTTACATGCTCTTGAATGAGCTATTTGGCATTGAAAACAAGGTGGTGGGCCATGATAGGCATATAGTTATTCCTTCTTCTTTTTGGCATATGAATTAAGTCAAGATAAACTCCTTACATTAAGACCTATAACATGCATTGATTATTATAAAAGGATCAATCAACTCATGATTGGCACTTAAGATCAGTTAACTCATTATTTAGCCCTCCTTTGCATTAATTACTAATTGGGTCTAATTATGCATGGAAAATCCTCTTGAAAATTAGTTATGATATTTATTTCTATACAAAGATCAATTATGGATCATGATAACTCCACATTAAATTTCATTAATAGATTTAAACACCATTTTCAACTTCAATTGATTGACCAAGTAGGTCTACTAGGCCAATTATGCCTAGTATCCTAACTTTTAGTACTTGATGATTTTGAAAACCTACATAAAACCTTTAGAGACTAAAAATATAGTAATTTTTATACATGAATCAATTCCTCACATCATGAAATGAACCTTTTTGAATAAGAGACATCTAAAAATTGGTCAAAGTAGATGATTAGGTCAATATGTCTTAAATTTCTATAGACTGGTTAGTTTAAATGAACTCATAGAGTAATTTACAAGCATGGTTTTAAGAATCTAATGGATTTATAAGCTATTAAAAGTGTCAATATTCACTCTCTATTGATTTACATCCATTAAACTACCTTGTACCTCTATTCTTTGCACATTTTCCTCAAAAAATATTATTTTATGCCACGTCCATATAGTTATGTACATAAAAATACAATTTATAGGATCCTCTTTGATTTTAATTCATTTTTCAATATTTTATAAAATGATTCATGGGGTTTTGAGTGTAATAAACTTCACTTTTCTCAAAATTGGTCTATAGGAGGGTTTGGGAGGTGAACCTTCTTAAATATGGTTCATAAAGTAAAAATCTCCAAACTATAACTTATTTACATGTACCTTTATTCCATATACCCCTTAAATTTTCTTGAGAATATTGGGTTACCGTGAAAAAGGTGTGAAAATATATGTATGTAGATAAGTTAACTTGTAGGGTTCTAAATGCATTATATACCTACTTATACTCTTAGTGATGGTTCATAAACCTAAGACCATAAAATAACCTCAATCCTTAATTTATTTCAATTACATATGGGTCCTAAAATAATTCTAAGATAATTTGGTCAAACTCCTCTTGTGTTGAAAGTATCTGATCACTCAAATAGGTGGGTTAAAATGAGTGTGTAGATTATGTAATTAAAATTAGTTCCCAAGGATAAAATTGGCATTTTTATTTTATTTATATTATTTTAATATCTCTTATATGAATTTAACCATCCCATTATACATTCTAATTAATTTATCTTTGCCTGATAGAGTCTAAAATTACCTCAAGGTGATATAGGCATATACATTTTAAGACTAGCTTTCAGCCTAAAAGGCCTAATAATAAGTTTCAAGGCTTGAGGCACATATAATATTATATTAGGGTTAAAAAATATCATAATATATTACTTCCCATTTTCTTTTCACCACTAAAAATTCATTTTTCTACCTAAATTCAACTTTGGCTCCATAGTCTCTTAAGACTACTTGTGTGTGTATGGAAACAATAGAGGTTTGTAAGATTACACCTCTAAAAATAGATTTTATTGAGTTTTAAACCACTAAAATATGTTATAAAATTTATAACACTCTTTTTTCTATCTTGAGGGTGACCTTATGCTCTGTATGTCTTGATTCCACTAGCCTAGGGTTTATTGCAATCATATATGTGAAACCCTAATGGCTTATTTTTATTATTTTCCTTGTTAAACCTAAGTTATATTATCATAAAATATTGTTAAAATACCAATATTAATTTCATTTTATCTATCTTATTCCTTTAAACACTTCTCAATCCACATATATGTGACAAATACTAGTGCACAGGCCTATTTGAGATCTTTTTCTTCTTACTAGCAATTAAGGGAATTATATTGAAAATTGGTTATTTTTTAAACCATAAAAATCATATTAATACAATAAAATCATCCTTTTTATATCAAAAACTCCTTATTGAAGCTTTATCTCTCTTTTTCTTCAAATCTTTAATTATGTACCTAGTCTCCTCTTTGACTATTCGTGATTACAGGGGGTCTATGACAAAATAGTGCTTACTTAAACTATGTATATGATAATAAGATGTCATAGGAAGTTAAAATAAATTAAAATAACCATCCATACCAAATTTTAATTCTTTATTCACTTTTAGGTGCCTCAAAATCATAAACTCCTCCAAAAACTGTCTACATGAGTTTGACTATGTGTGGACTATGTATAGGTATGACAAAATATGAATCTCTTAATTACCATTATTCACATCATATTATTAGTCTAAAAATGTTTTTTTTGAGATGTAAATCAATGTTCATTACCTCATGTTTAGCTTTTCCTTTAGTCTTAGCTAGCTATCTTGAGTTATTAACCTATGTGTGCCTTAAAGTGACTTGATTACTCTTAGTATTTTTGAGGCTTATCCGATAAGTAAAATCCTATAAAATGCCTTTGAAACTATTTTAAATCCTCATTAATCTTTAAAAAAATTCAAACAACTTATAATTCTCATTGAATTGTACTTGTAGACTGCCTTGATTTGATGTTGGTTTGCTCAAAAGGAGATCCTATAGGCTAGGGTCTATAGGTCACCTTTTTGACTACCTAGGCCACCTTGATATCACATCTAAACCTTGACATTGATTATTATATCAAATATTATATTAAATTATCATTTTTTGTTTATCCATGAGTTATATATCAAGAATAAGATAATTTTAACTCCTCTATCTCATTGAGCATGATTACAATCCTATGACTGTAGGTGGAATTTTGTCCAGCTATATGGACTGAGATAGAGAAAAATATCATGTATGAAGTTTAATACTTGGATGGAATTCATGATGTCTATTATATATTTTAATTCCATCTTATTTTCTAAATAAATCCTACCTCATCCACTTGTCTTCATCTCCAAGAAACTGTTTAAGACTGTCTTGAAGCATCCTCATGCCCTCAGCTATAGGTGAATATTGGGAGTTGACATTGATTTTATATCTTGATTGGTTACATTTTTAATGGTATTTATCCATTTAAAACTCCATCACTCTTATTAATAATCCATTTCATCATGAGACTCTTTCATTTGACCACTCTGCTCTCATCCTTTTCATAAACTTGGAGATAAACATGTCTTTTCATGGATGTAAGTGATTTCATGAGGTGAATATTTGTGTTATTAAGTGATAAAATTCATGGATTAAAAGAAATATTCACACCAATACATGTGAATCTCAAACTAGGTAACAATCTCATTAAACTTCAATCCATAACAACACCCTTCTCATAGTTTTGAACTTGGTAAAGGATTGGTATAATTTCAAAATCCTTCTAACCCTATTGTAGGTGGATATTTTTTCTTGAAAAAAAAAGACATATTCTTAGTTTGACCCATCCTTAGGGTTGCTTTTGATCCAATTTTTATGTTCATTATCTTTCAACACTATCTTTTCTAACTCATTACCATACTTTTTGAAAATAGACCTTTCTCCATTATAATCTTGATTGTGCATTAAAAATAGGCCTTTCTACAGACTATGGTAGAGTTTTAATACTTGTATTTGATACCAACAGACCTTCAACGTGACTCCAAATCTCTAGTTATTTCTTGAAATTCTTTATTAGCTAAACTCTTTGTCTAAAATAATCAAGTTTCTCCTTGTCTTATATCTTTGATCTCCCTCTTTCTAGAATGGCTTTAGGTGGAGATTCCTATGATGATTATATGGACTAAGATAAGGATTGGGTTCATGAATAAGCTTGAAGAGGCTACTAACATGTCCATCATGTTATTCAAACTTAAAGAGAGTGAAATCCTTTATTAGGGACCTCAAATCATAGACATTCCTTGAAATTGACCTTTACAAGATACTTTTGTTGTTCTTCCTTTGGCTATAGATGATGATTCATCTCTTTAACAAGGTTTTAAGGTCTAGATACAACATTTGTAAGACCATGATGCTTCAAGTAATCTTGAGCCTTCTTTGACAATGTTTTCATGAGGTATAAGTGAATGGAAAGGTGTTGATATGAGATGGATGATGGGAAAGAGAAAGATATGGAGTAACAAGCTTGAAACAATGATGAAAGGCAGTGTGAAGACTATGTGATGGGATGACACAAGAGGGAGGTGAAATGAGCATGTGATTTTTATATCAAGGCCATATTAAAGGGTCTTAAGAAATCATATAAACACCCTCAACAAGATATAATATTTTTAATTACTCTAAACAAGCATATGGTGCCAAAATAGAAACCTAAGATTTATCAAAAACCTTAAAAAATCTAATTCTCCTTAATTTTTACCAAATTGAGACTCCATGAATATATTGAGAGAAAATTTATGGCTTAATTGCTATGGATATTTGAGGAATATTTGATAATATCAAATGATTAATACAATAACATAAAGGAGACCTAAAACCATATCATGAAGAATCATGAAATCCATGGATCAACCTCTAAACCATACAACTACTCCAAGATACTTCTAGACTGCCAATTTACATTAATTTATATTCTTAAGATCCATATGACCTCACATGTGTGGAAATAAGCTAAATAATTCCATGTAAAGTTATCTCATATTCATAACAAACTTCATAAACTTGATTTTTTATATCATGATGCCTAAATGAGGATAAATATCAAAAAATTGATTACTTGCTTGGATGAATAAGGCATAATGAGTGCCCTAGATCATTAAGTATTGTTCAAAAAGGATATAAAACCAAAGTTAGAACCAATTTCCATATATGGAATCTCTCTCATACCCATTTCTTTTCCCAAAATTGTAGACCTTGATTTTCTCTTTTATAGTCCTACCATCTGCAAACCTGAAGGGCTCTCTTGATGAGCAAAGAAGAAAGGTGAATGAAGGGAGCCAATTTTGGGCCTTTATGAGGTATTTTTTCCTTAAATATTATCTATAACTACTATAATAACTTTACATTAATTCTCATGATCTTTTGTTAATGTAAAAGTCCATACAACTCTATACCTATATATGGAAATATATGAAAATGGCTCTTTTCTTGAATATTTCCAAACTTAAAGCCTTAAATCACAAATTTAGGGTAATATAATTAAGATTAAAAGTCAAATTACATTTTAACACAAGTAATAAACATTTTGAGATCAAAATTGGGTCAATTTTTATATGTAGTATTCTTTTAGAGAACAACACTATGCTTAAACTTGCATGAAGAGATCATTTCAAATTATGACATCACGTGACTAAATAAAATTCATGAATATCAAGGTAACTGAAGAAATTATAAATTATTTAATGGATTTTGACTCCAAATTTACCATTTAAAGGATCAAAAATCTCTCATTTAGGCAAAATACATAGTTTTACAAGGAGATTTATCACTGAAAGTCATAAAAGCATATTATAGCCTTATAAAGGTTTCAAATAAACTTCAATGTCTTCAAAACACCTTTAATTTTTTTTATATATATCCTCATTCTTTAATATACTAAATAAATTTCAATGGATTCATCACAAGTTAAAATTGAGACATGATCATGATAAGACTGAGACACGCTCCCTTCACTTGATGATTAATGACATTAAGATGGCTATGAAAAGTTTTTAATGTAGGGGTTGGAATTTTGCCTTGGTAGTCCAAATTTATAACATTTTTGGTGACTCTTATGGTTTGACTAGCCATTTGGTCAAGATAACTCATTGACTTTTCATATGACAATGATAGTTTTGAAACATAACTACATGATTTTGATGATCTTGCCAAACATTTAGCACTTTGAGACACCTCTATTTAACTATAAAACAACAACAAGACTAAAAATAAATAACACAAGAATAGATCTAAATCTTAAGAAGTAAACACAACTAACCTAAGGAAACAACAAAGAAAGTTAAACACAAAAATAAGGAAATGGACTACTACTTGTGCTATTCACTTATTGAAACAAGACAAACAACCTAAAATAACTAACTTGAAGTCAAAATATTTCATCCAAGGGTAAAATGGAAAACTTTATTTTCCACCATGGAATATTTAAGTATTATTTCCAAACCTTGATAGCTCCTTCTTTTAGCTAAGATCATTAGCATGTTCATGGCCTCTTAGAGAAGCAATTGGTTAGTCTAGTTCCAATTTTAGGAGCATGGATTGTAGATGTGAGTCCAAAACCCAATCATACTCCTCCCATATCCATGTAATTTGAAATAAAAATGTTAATTCTACATCATTCGTGGGCTATTGATGGTCAGGTTGGAAAACTTAAAATGACTCTTATGTTACTACAAGGTTAGCTTTTAAGAGAGATGGATCTAATTTTATGACTTCTTGAGGCCATTTGAGTTCATTTAAAACTTCTAAGAGTTGAGATAAATCTAAATATTAAATGATAAATTAATAACCTTGGATGAAAACATATGAAAATAAGACATTTACTAATAAGACAACTTCTTGTATTTGATTGCTTGGAGGGCAAATTCCTTCTTGCTTGATAGGACTACTTCTCTCAACCTGAAATGAATCACCTTCAAGTAAAGAGTAACCTAAATTAATGATATCAAATAATCCCATTAATTTTTTCTCAACAAGCTCAAGTATGATGGGATTATCTTCACTTTGAATAGTAGAAGGTACAAGTGCATGTTGAGAAGGGTTGTCATTAATGTCTAGGTGTATTTGGTAAAGATGCATAGTTAATGGCCTGTGAGGTATGAGCTTATATACTTGATATGAAGAATCAACATAGAACATATTGAGATAAAAATATCCTTAGTTAAACTCCAAATATCTACCAGGCACATTCGAAGCCATTCCATCGAAGCTCTAAAGATCCACCCAAGCAGTTCTAAATATTTGTGTAAGTAGCTTTGAAGATGATACATTAAGATAAAAAGATGTTATATTTAAGATATAAATAAGATGTTTTATGAGGTTACTTTATCAATTATTTGAGGTGATGGATTACTCGGGAAAATGTCAAGGTGAGCCTATAAGGGTAAGGCCTTAAGCCCAAATCTGCAACTATACTAGTTTTAGACTCTACCTAGCCTAATGAGATGTCATGAGATATTTTAAAGGAAAATTAAGGATGTTTGACATTTTTATAGTATGTTATATGCTATTTTATCATGTAATTAAGGTGGATAGAACATGGAAATAAACTTGAAGGTTAGTCTCAAGACCTAATATGACTTGCAGGTAAAATCCTAGAGAGCAAAGAGAGAGAGCATGGCTTAATAAGGTATAAGGTTCTATTTATAAGGCATGTATGGATATGTTAGTGTTTTTAGAGGTATTTCATGTTTTTCCATGTGTGTTGACCAAGTTTGAGGTCAAAGTTTTTAATAAAAGGCATGAAAAGTGGTTATGAGGTTTCTCGAGTAAAGGGTTCTCAACCTGAGATGAACTTTCAAGTGTTCATTGGCATGTATAACCTCTTCATAAAAACTTGAGATATTAATGGTATATGTAAAATTTTCCTAACTCAAATTTCTAAGTATTGGTTTCTATGAGGGGATAAGCTTTATGAATGATCGTTAAGACTAGAAGATGGTTTAAACCCTCAAAGAACCCTAATAATGACCTAATGAGAAAGATCTTGTTTTAAAGTGCTCAGAATGGTTTGGTATAACTATTTAAGTTATTTTTAGTTATATTAAA
Organism: Torreya grandis; assembly: GCA_037957365.1. NCBI lineage: Eukaryota > Viridiplantae > Streptophyta > Pinopsida > Cupressales > Taxaceae > Torreya > Torreya grandis. The sequence continues at coordinate 4,772,061 of JARHVA010000403.1, read as the reverse complement.
CTCTCTTAGGCACCTATAAGTGTGATTTATCTGTTAGGTGAGTAAGTGGACCATATAAGAAAGGCCTTATTTCTTAAAGATTTGTTGTAGCAGATAGAGTTGACCAAGTCAAAGTTGATAATTAGATGAAGGTTGAATCTTGAGACTTTTATATTATGTCCATGGTATTTTTTAAATATGTTTTATCTCTTATGGGTTCCAAACTAGTCATACAAGTTGACCTATCACTAACAAATTTAATGGTATAGACAATGAGAAAACCAGGCAGAAGTGAGAAGTTTATTAAGAATTTGTTGTCATAGATTAGGTATGAATCCAAGTGCATGGATAATTTATTAAAGGAATTTAATACATTTTAATTTTGTATATAAGTTATATAGGTCATTGGATATGATGAAAATGTTGCTCATAAGTTGACATATATAGTGTAGATAAGATAATGAAGGTGTGAGGTTGTGAGATTGGTCTATAAGACCAATATTACCATATGAACATGTTATATATCTATTTGATATTGGTATAATTACATTTTAATGTCATCCAAATTCATTTTAATTATCTAAAAAATTTATTTCAAGTGTTGAAAATAAAGTTACTCATGATTGGGTTTTGGAGTGTTCTGATAGTTTTGAGTAGGCTACTTGTAGAGAAGATCTTAAGATTGTATACCATGAGTTGAAGCATCTGATGAATTTTATAATTACTCTTAGGTCATGATGTTTCTTTATATGTGATTTTTTGCATGGTTTTTTGGAAAATTTGAGTTTATACTTTAATTTTTCAAAATAAATTTTATGTCTATGCACAAGCTTATTATATACAGTGTTTTGAGAAAAGGTTCAAGAGGTGGTTGGACGTAAAATGTGTTTTGGACCTAAATTTAAGTTGGATAATGTATATTTGAATTTAATATGAGGTGATTATATTTTATGTATAGTTTTATATTTTTTCAATAAAGACAAGTGTAATGGGTGACTAAGAAGGCCTAATAGGTCTCCATGATATCTAAAGAATGAATATAGCCTATTAAGTTATGTCTGATCTAATGAATTGGTTGATTAATGTTTGTAACATTTTATATGACCTATTTTAATGGAAACAAAAGTATGAAAATGTGTATGTCTAACAAAGGTGTGTGAGAACAAATGACTTGTATAAAAGCAAGGCTAATTAGGCCTATTTGATTGCATTAGAGAAGTAGGTTTGCAAGAAAATAAAAGAGAAAAAATATGAGAAGGAGGAGTTCATGTGGACTATAAAATATGTTTCATGAATATATAATATGAGGTATGCATATGAATATCAATGCCTATGTGAACTAATCAAGGTGATTGATGACTTATTGAGCAATTACAAATTTGCTTGAGTGAGAGGGAGTAGAGAACAATGAAAAATAGAACATTGGTTAAGTAGAATAAGGTCTTGTATACCATCATGGATGTGTATATAAACTATTATGAATTTATAATAGAGTTTATATATATGAAAATCAAGGTCATATGACCTAATCAAGTCAAAAAGAGGGCTAGTTGAGTGAAGAAGGATAGAGGCCAATTTGAGAAGGATATAAGTGTGAGAAGAGCCGAGGAAGAAGATCACCATATATTGTATGGGAAGAAAGGTATTATAAAGGTGATCAAGTGTTTCAAATGGATGAATTTGTGCTGAGACATCTAGGAGGTTAGTGCCTCTTTGTAATTTGGTACTTGCTAAAGCCTGGTGCTTAGCTAGTTGGGGTTAATTCTCTATGTGAAGTGGGTGCTTCACTAAAGTTGGTGTTTGTCTTATAAGATTGTAGTCCATTTTCATCATTAGTGTTTTTTATTCCCCTTAAGGGTTTCCTTCATATATACTATGTTCATGGTTTTATGCTCTTATGGATTTGTTCTTATGCTTGCTAAGATGTACATTCTTATTTAAATGATATATGATTACTTAAGTAATATTGTTTAATAAAGTTATTGAATACTGATTCACCCCCTAGTCATTTTTCTTTCAATAGGGCAAGCATATCAATTTCTAAAATATCACTTTATTCATCATGATCACAAGGCTTCACATTTTTCTTTGTTATCTCAAATTTTTCATTTGAAGATGTTTTATCTTCAACATCAACTTGATTATCTAGCATGCTCTCAAAGTCAACTTGATGTTCATCTTCATTGACTAGTTGTACTTGTATTATACCAATGTATCAAGTTATTATGGGCTATCATGATGAATAGTAGTTATCATGTAACCAAGGAGATCATGGAAACCATCTTCTTCTTGATCAATTGGAGTGTCTTCCTTTTTTATATCATTTTGTACTTGTAACTTATCCTCTATCTCAACAATAACCTCTTTAAATTCATCTTCTTTTATACTATGAAATATTGAATCATGCATATATTTTCTAAGAGATGTCCCAATGATGATTTACTCTTCTTGCTTACCTAATTCATTCTCACCTGTTATCATTTACCTCACAAAGGAGAGGCTCCTTCTTAAAGAATGGCATGGTGGATCCTTGAAAATACTCAAGAAGATGAGATAAATCCAATTGTGCTACCATGGATACCTATTTTATTTCATGGGGTTGATCAACTTTGATAACCATCACCTCCTCTTTCTACTACATTTATCCTTGAATAAACTTCCACGAGAGGAAGGCTTTGGTCTCTTGAGGGAGGGGTGGAGGCTAACTAATTTTAATCTTGTCCTTGATTTCAACACTTGGCCTTATGCTTGACTGCTACAATTATTTCCAATTTGGAAACTTGGGTTTAGGAACCTTGTATTGAAGATACTAGAGCTTGGGTCATGATGGGTAGAACTTCCTAATGATATGGAATTGTAATCCATGGATAGTGGCATGGGGTAGTAGTAGGTAGTGAATTTTGAGATTGTTTACCTGATTCCTCTTGTATCAAGGATAAAATTTCTTCAGTAATTATTTGGTTCATCTTCTTCATCTCCTTTAACTCATTATAATAAAATTGTGTATTTTATAAGGATGGTTTATCTTGGAATTATTATGAATCATATGGAGGATAACAAGGTTCATGAGGCTTATCATAAGGTTCATATGAGTCACCATACTATTGATAAGGGTATATATAGGGTTGGTGAGGCTCATCATAAGGTTGATATGGGTGAATGCAGGGCTGATACAGGTGAGGATGAGATGGATAGGGATCATATTATAAATAGGATGGATCGTGGGGATATTCATAAGGATATGAATGATAGGAATATGATCTATAGGCTGCCATAGCCTATAATATACATGTAAAATAATGAAATTTTAATAAGAGATGCCCTTTACCTCAAAGATGATGACCATATGAGTGATTAAAACTAATTTTGAAGACCAAAATTCTAAAAATAATTACTCTAATGGATTGGATATATGTCCCATTAGTGTGCCATAATTGTTATCAACCCAAGTTACACCCTATAGAAGTAGATTACTCAAATATCCTTCAAACATGCTCTAACATTGGATTGGTTTATAGGTTGTAGGATACCTATACTTAGATAAAACCTCTAGATTATAAGACTAGATCCTCTAATGTATCTAATTTACTTAGTTTAATAAAACCTTATTTTTATTTGGGAATGAAAAGAGCTAGAAAGAAACTGAAAGGTAAATCCTATTCTAGTGATGTTTATACACCTATATTGCTAGTTCATCCACTCAATTTTGTACTTCTACAATAGTAATGAACCAGAAATTGATTAAGAGACTATCTCTAAGGCTTCTTTTGAAACAATGTTTCACATGGAAGTCTTGATGTATGACTATAACTTGGAGGTAAAGGGAGAGAGGTCTACTTTGAGGCACTATTCAACCTTGTTACACGACAAATCTGATCACTAGCCTTTGAAACTTCATATAACCTGTAAAAGATAATTCATCAACAAATAGGTATGGCAAGGACATGATAAAGGAAGATTCATTCCACTTATACACATATAAAAAGAATACACACACTATAATTCAATCATAGAGAAGCTACAATAGTCCATTTTATTTATTCAAGAGGTTACAAAGCTCAATCTTGGTAGAGTTTCATCATGCCCAAGAGAGGGATCCCAAAAATAAAGGATAAAAAGATTGAATATATAGAAAAATGAGAAGAGAATAAGCCAATGTGGTGTAGATTAGAGAAATAATAAGTTATTCAATCACTTAATTCAAGTACATATTTAGATATAACTAGTTGAAAACAATCCTCTATAAGATCTCTCCATGACTAATACTCTTGCATGAGTTGTTTGGCATTAGAAACAAGGTGGTGGGCCATCATAGGTGTATAGTTACTTCTCCTCATTGTAACATAAGACCAAGTTAAGTTAAAATCCTTATTGAATTAAGACTTAGAACATGCATTGATTTTTAGTTGTGGATCAATTAACTCATGATTGACACTTTAGATTAGTTAACTCATTCTTTAGCCTTCCTTTACATTGATTACTACTTAGGTATAGTTGTGCATGTAAAATACTTTTTAAGATAAATTATGACACTAATTATTAATTAAATATAAGTTATGGATCATGATAACTCAACATTAGGTTTCATCAATAGCTTTCAACACCATTTTTAACTTCAATTGATTAACCAAGTAGGTATACTAGGTTAATTAGGCCTAGTAGCCTAATTCTTAGTAATTGATGACTCTTAAAACCTGCATAAAACCTTTAAATCATAAAAACATAGTGATTTTGAGACATGAATTAATGCCTCACATCATGAAATTTGCCTTTTTAAATAAGAGACATCTATAAATTGGTCAAAGTAGTTGACTAGGTCAATTTGTCTTAAGATTGTTATTTTGAATGAAATCATAGATGAATTTAAAATCATGGTTTTGAGAATATAATTTATTTATATGGTATAAAAAGTGTTAATCTTCACTCTCCATTGATTGGATTCCATTAACCTATCTTGTACCTCTATTTTTGACACATTTTCATCAAAAAATCTTATTTTATGCCATCTTAGTATAGTTCCATAGATCACAATACCATTTACAAGACCCTTTCTGAGTTTAATTAATTTTTAAAGATTTTATAGGAGGATTCATGGGTTTTTTTTAATAATAAACTTCACTTTTGTCAAAATTGGTTTGTAGAAGGGTTTGGGAGGGTTTTGGAGGGGAACCTTATTAATGATGGTTCATAAAGTACATACCTCAAAACTATAAATTATTTCCATATATATTTATTCCATATACCTCTTAAACTTTCTTGAGAATCTTGTGTTCCCATGAAAAAGGTGTGCAAATATACGTATGTAAATAAGTTGACTTATAGGGTTCTAAATGCATTTTGGACCTACTTATACTCTTAGTGATGGTTCATAAAAATTAGAACCTCAAACAACCTAAACACCTCATTTATTTTAATTACATAGGTATCCTCAAATCATTCTAAGATAATTTGGTCAAACTCCTCCTATGGTGAAATATATGAGCACTCAAACAGGTGGGTCAAAATGAGTGTGTAGATTATGTAATTACAATTACTTTCCAAGGATAAAATTAACTTTTTAATTATATTTATCTTCTTTTAATGTCTCATATATGACCTTAAACATCCCCTTAAACATTATCACTAAGTTATCTTTGCTTTATACAGTCTGCAAGTGCCTCAAGGTGATATAGGCCTATAGGTTTTAAGACTAGCTTTAGGCCTAAATGGACTAATACCAAGTTTTAGGGTTTGAGTCACCTTTAATAGTATATTAGGGTTAAAAAATATATTAATAAATTACTTCCCATTTTATTCTCACCCATAAAACTTCATTTTTCTTCCCAAACTCAACTTTGGCTCCATGGTCTCTTAAAAATGTTTGTGTGTGTGTGTGGAAACAAAAAAGGTCTAAAAGCTTCTTCCTCATTAAAAAATGTATTTTTTGGATTTTTAAACCCACAAAAAAATTTCTCATAGTGATAAAAATCTTTCATCTATCTTGAGGTTTACTTTATGCTATGTATGTCTTTATTCTACTAGCCTAGGGTTTCTTGAAATCATATATGTAAAACCCTAATGGCTGGGTTTTGTTATTTTCCTTGATTAACATAAGTTATACTATCATAAAAAATAATTAAAATTCCACTCTTACTTTCATTTTATCTATATTATTCCTTGAAACACTTCTCAATCCACATAAATGTGACCAATACTAGTGCACAAGAATGTTTAAGGTCTTTCTCTTCTTACTAGCCCTCAAGGGTATTTATCTTGAAATTTGGTTATTTTTTCAACCATATAAGGAAACTAAAATAATCCTTTTATTTATCAAAAAATCTTATTTAATCTTGATTTCTCTTGTTCTTCAAATCTTTAATTATGCACCTAGTCTCCTCTTTGACTATTCATGACTATAGGTGGTTTATGATATAATAGTGCCTACTTCTACTATGTATATGATTTTTATGATGGAATAATAAGCTAAAATAAGTGAAAATAACCATCCATACCAAACTTTAAGTCTTGATTAGGCCTTGAGGTGCCTCAAAATCCTAAACTCTTTCAAAAATTGTCTACATGAGTTTGATTGTGTATAGGTATGACTGCATATGAATCTCTTATTTACCCTTCTTTAAACCATATTATTGTTTTAAAAATGGTTAAATGGTTACATGGTTTGTTTTATATATAAATAAATTTTCATTACCTCATGTTTAGCTTTACCTTTTTGCCTAGTTTGTTATCTTGAGTTATTAACCTGTGTGTGCTTCAGATTGACTTGACTGCTCTTGCGATTTTTTAGGATTATCCACTAAGTAACAGCGTATAAAATGTTTTTGAAAATATTTTTAATCCTCATTAATATTTTAAAAACTTCAAAAAAATTATAATTCTCATGTAGACCATCATTATTTTATATTGGTTTGTTCAAAAGGAGAACCTATGGGCTAGGGCCTATAGGTCACCTTTTTGACTACATAGGATACCTTGATATCACATCTGAACCTTGACCTTGTAGATGTTATAAAATATGATATTACATTATCATTTTTTGTTTATCCATGAATTATATATCAATCACAAGATAATTTGAACTTCCCTATCTCACTGATCTTGATTACAATCCTATGACTATAAGTGGAATTTTGTATAGTTATATTAACTAAGATAAAGTACAATAAGGTCTATGAAATTTATGCCTTGAAGGGAATTCATGATTTCTATTGGATACTTGAATTCCATATTATTTTCCAAACAAATCCTATCTCATCCACTAGTCTTCATCTCCAAGAAACTCCTTAAGACTATCTTAAAGCATATGCATGTCCTCAGTTGTAAGTGAAGATTAGGAGTTAAACTTGGCTATATATCTTACTTGGTAAAATTATTCATGGTATTTATCTATTTAAAACTCATCCATTATTATTAATCCTCCATTGCATCATGATACTCTTTCATTAGACCACTTTGCTCTCATCTTTTTAAAAATCTTAGAGATAGGCCTATGTTTTCATGGTTGTAGGTGATTTTGTGAGGTGAATGATAGTTTTAATATGTGAGGAACTTCATGGATTTATATAACTATTCACACCATTCCATGTGAATCTCAAACTAGTCATCAATCTCATTAAACTTCAATCCATAACAACATCCTTCTCATAGTTTTGAACTTGGTGAAGTATTGGTATATTTTAAAAGCCTTATAACCCTATTGTAGGTGAGATTTTTTATTGAGAAAACATGACATATTATAAGTTTGATCCATACTTAGGGTTGAATTTGATCCAATTTTGATGTGAATTACCTTTCAACACTATCTTTTCTAACTCATTACTGTACTTTTTGAAAATAGACCTTTCTCTACTATAATCTTGATTGTGCATCAAAATTTGACCTTTGTATGGACTATGGTAGATTTTTAATGCTTGGATTTGATACCAACAGACCTCCAAGGTCACTCCAATGCTCTCACTATTTCTTTAAATTCTTTATTGTCTCAACTCTTCCTCTCAAAAAACCAAGTTTCTCCTTGTCTTGTATCTTTGATCTCCTTCTTTCTAGCATGGTTATAGGTGGAGATTATTATGATGGTTATATGGATTAAAATAAGGATTGGGTTCATGACTAAGCTTTAGAAGGCTATAAACATTTCCGTGGTGTTTTCCCAACTGAAATATAGTGCAAGACTTGATTAGGGACCTCAAATCATATACATTTCTTGAAATTAACCTCAACCAGATATTGTTAATGTTCTTCCTTTGGTTGTAGATGTGATTTCTCTCTTTAATAGGGTTTTAAGGTCTACATACAACATCTGCAATACCATGATGCTTCCAACAATATTTAATCTTCTTTGATAACATTTTCATGAGATGTAATTGAATTTAAAGGTGGTGATATATTAATTTATGATGGGAAAGAGAAAGAGATGGAGTAACAAGCTTGAAATAATGATGAAAGGCAATGTGAGGACTGTGTGATCAAATGACACAAGAAGGAGGTGAAATGATCATGTGAAGTATATATCACGACCATATTAGAGGGTCGTAATTAATCATAATCACACCCTCAATAATATATAATAGTTTAAAGGCCTTTGAACAATCATATGGTGCCAAAATGGAAATCTAGGATTCATCAAAAACCTTAATAAATGTTAAGTTCCTTTAATTTTTGTTAAACTAAAACTCCATGAAGATATTGAGAAAAAATTAATGTATTATTTTCTTTGTATATTTTATGAATATTTAATTATTAACACAATAAAATTAAGGATACCTACAAACCATATAATTAATAATCATGAAATCCATGGATCAACCTCTAAACCATATAACTTCTCCATGTTTCCTACAGACTACCATTTGCATTGATTTGAATTCTTGATATCCATATGACCTCACATGTGTGGAAATAAAATAAATAATTCCATGTAAAGGTATCTCATAATCTTTAAAAACTCCACAAATTTTTTTTTTTGTCATGATGCCCAGTTGAGGAGAAATCTTAGAAAACCAGTTATTTACTTGGATGAAGAAGATAGTGAGTGCCCTAACTTGTTAAGGATGGTTAATTAAGTAAATAGAACCAAAATAAGAACCAATTTACATTCTATTAATCTATATTAGACCCCTTTCTCTTCCCAAAATTCTAGACCTTGATTTTCTCTCTCATGGCCATACCATCTGCAAACTTGAAGGGCTCTCTTGATGTGCAAATAAGTAAGGTGAACGAAGGGAACTAGTTTTGGGCCTATATGAGGTAATTTTTACTTGAATATTTTATATATCTCCTATAACAACTTCACCATCATTCTCATGACCTCTATTATATGGAAAAGTTTATACAAATCAGTACCTATACATGGAAATATATGAAAATGGCTCTTTTCTTGCATATTTTCCAAACTTAACACCTTAAAGTACCAATTTATGGTAAGATAATTAATATTAAAAGTCAAAGGACATGTTAAAATAATTAATAAACCTTTTGAGATAAAAATTGGGTCAATTTTCACAGGTGGGAATCTTTTGGAGAACAAAACTATGCTTAAACTTGCATGAAGAGATCTTTTAAAAGTATGACATCATGTGACTAAAGCAAATCCATGAATATAAACGTAATTTAAGAAATTTTGAATGATGTAATGGATTTTGACTCCAAATTTAACATTTAAAGGCTAAAAAATCTCTCTTATATGCAAAATACATAGTTTTATAAGGGGATTTATCATTGAAAGTCATAAAAGCATATTATAGCCTTTTAACAGTTTCAAATAGACTTCAATGTCTTCAACACACCTTTAAAATTTTATAGATATCCTAATAATTTAATATAAAAAATAAATTCTTAGGGATTAATCACAATTTAAAACTGAGACATGATCATGACAAGACTTAAACACACTCCCTTTACTTGACAGTTAATGACATTAAGATGGCCATGAAATTTTATTAATGTAGGGGTTGGAATTTGGCCTTGAAAAGACAAATTACCAATAATGACCTCTATAGCTTAACTTTAAACATGCATGTAAAATGTATGTACCTACATTCATATCATTAATCCATAATTTTCCAAGTAAGATATCATAATTAAGATCATTAGGCATAACTTGACATGGTGTAGATAGTGTTTTATGCCCCAATGTAAGGTTTAGTGTGATTTAACCTAATACTTTGCATGGAATATTATCAAACCCTCAAATACTCATATCAAAAGGATACAAATACTTAGCATGTATATTAACAAGTCAAAGAAAAGATATATTATAAATGTTCAATCTTAATCTATTATTGACTAAAACCTATTTGACACCTACCTCATTAATTTGTAATACAATGTTGAGAGGCAAATATAAATCTATGATGTGTTGAGGTGGGAGATCTTCCCTTTTGAAATAAATATGCTCTTTAGTCCATTCCATAGTATTAATTATGGAAGAAACATAAGCTAGCTTAGATGTTTAAGGTACCATAATATCACAGAGTGTAGCATAAAAAATGTCTTTGTATGTGTCAAAATGTAATAGGAGATTTAAAATGGAAATTGTGGCTGAAGAAACATTTCTCTAGTTAACAAAGCTATATCTAAGGTTGTTTCTAACTTGACAAGATTTAATACCACATGTATATATCATAAACCTGATCACATGATCTACTAGGTGTATAGAGCTAGTAGTAGGGGTGGGATAGTGGATATATGTGTGTGACTAATAAGTAGGAGGGATAAGAAATACCATTGATGCTCCCTTATGTCTAGGAGTGATAGGAAAGGAATAAAAGTGAACCAAAGAGAAAAATCATCTAGGAGTGATAGGTAAGGAATAAAAGTGATAGGTAATGAAATTAGTGTCTTATGTAATGTACCCTCTATGTGTTTAAAGATTTGTGTCTCAATTTAATTCCACATAAGATAAAGATAGCATGTTAAATAAATAATGAAACATGAAAAGCATTTTAATTGATATAAAGCATTATGAATACATGCATTTATGTCTTTTATGAGTTTATTCTAAATTAAAGGGAACAAACATGCAAATGAAAGTATTAAACTTTGCAATAAAAAGTGATACACTTATTATATCATTATTATCATGATTATATCAAATAAAATTAGAAAACATATGGATATAAAATATGAATGTTGGAAATATAAACCCTATGGTTATCTAGGGTTGGGTTTTGTATAATATTTGAAGTAATTCAAGTTCACCGGATGTTTTAACCTTTTAAGACTTAGTGAATGTAAATAATATGTTTGTTAAAGAGATGAGTATACTAAATTAGGGTAATAATTTGAAATAAATACAACCACTGATTTGTTATATAATTGACTAACTTTGAACTTTCTAAAAAAATAAAAAATAATACAAGTAAGAACTTAGCTAGAAAATGACTGATATGGATAATATAAAAGTTAAAAATTAAGGTAGAGGTTGGTTTGAGTGTCATAAATATGATATAAGTGTCAAAACCCTTCATAAATAGTAGACCCTAATTAGATAGTATCACCATGTTTGGATATGTGGTGCAGTGTCCCTATTTTGACAGTAGTGTCCTCTATGTAGGATTGTCTCAAGCTTTTGAGTATACCTATATCTATATTTATGAGGTCTGTTCCTATATGCATAAGTTATAAAACCTTGTATATTTATTATTTTTAATGATTTTATGAGAAAACCCTTATCCTCTATGTTGCCAGGGCTTCTAGTTGATACAAGCTAAAAAGTGTGTTTGTTAGTAGGGTAGGTTGGACATCCTCAACTCCTCATTGTGATGAGAGTTACTTACATACCAATACTTTTAAGAGGGATCAATCCCAATGCAATTCTTCCCACCTAAGTTTTGGTGCAAGTTAAAGTGAAACTAGTATGATAGTTTAATTAATTTCTTTAAATTTGTTTAAGATTGCAAATCTAGGTATCCTAAGCTTAGGATGGTTGTAGATGGTAGTCATAGATTTATGGGAAAATAGGGATTGATAACCTTAATTATGCATAACTTGTTCTAATTTTTAATGTGTATTTTACATATGATTTACATCTAGTGGTTAGAGGGCTAAAATTAATGTATTTATACTATTCTAGTGATTTTGTGGGTACTAAGAGAGATCTAGGACGACCCTACGAGGTTTTAGATTTAAAAAGATATTTATTTTTCAAAATAGGAGGGAAAGGATAGTATCACCATTATTGGGACACTAGCACCATGTGATATTATTTTACCTATTATGGCACTAGTTTTCAAGTGGTATAACACTAGGCACAAAGGTCTAGGATGTAATAATGAGGGTCTATGACTACTATAGGGATGACTAGGGATGTTTTTGGCCCACACAAAGGATGGGTAATTATGAAAATAGGATCTAGGATAGGGATAGGGATAAGATAGGGATAGGTAGTCTCAAGTATCACTCTTAGCACTCAAATACCACTTTTAGGTGATTAAACCTCCATACCATGATATTTATATGGCTTCATAAAAAATTTGTAAAAATATGTTTGAATATGCACCAAACTATCTTTTTTACACACCATTCCCCATATTAATGTTTATTTTTCTTCTCATTATTTTTAGAACACTCCCTTGCACATGAGTTATTATGTTGATTATAGTAACATTCCCATTTACCAACAAACCTTACATAGTATACCCTCCTATTGGTGTATTCATATTCCCAAATTATATAGCTTATGAGGAATGAAATATAATTATTCACCATGAATATCCATTAACACTCCATAATTTAGATAACTTTAAATTAAACCTCACATAAAATAAATATAATGTGCAAAAATATTGTAATGGTGAAGCATAAATTTAAGGTCTCCATGACATGCACATCATCCTTTTATTCCATTATGGAACCACAACCTTCACCCAATTTCAAATCCTCCCCTAATGATATATTAATATTCACACATTCTTCCACACTAGAGTAATTATATTTATCATTTAAACTAATCGTGTTGCCTCCTTAGATTCCTCAAATACTCATGGGATTTAAATGTCATAGTTCCCTCTCATCCACAAGGTCCATAACTCAATTTATTTTCTTTTTCCTTAGATTTATCCATTTCACCTTATTTTTAACTAATTTCATCTCTCCCCTATATCATCTATGCATATCACTTATGAAACAAAAATCTTAACTAGTTGTGGCTAGGGTACACAAAATTTTGTTTTTTCAACGACAATGCTTCATACATGTTTTCCTAAGAATCACTTTATAAAAATAAGGCCTCGATAATTGAACTAAAATTTTTTGTTATAGACTTGTTAACCTAAATAATCACTAATACACTTTATCAATTTTAATGAACAAGTGAACACTCAGTTTTACACACCAACATATAACTTAAGCCTAAATACTTAAACACTCACTTGAGGTACAACCAAAGAACATCAAGATCCCCATTAATATAGAGAATATTAAAGTAAGAACACATACTATTAAACATTCAAACCCTAATAGATATAACATAATGCATGAAAAATTCAAGTAACAATCACCATATTTATTCATAGTATTGAATTCAATGTAAAACATTTATGCATACATTACAATAATGTTCTTCGACATACATTTCTACAATACTTGTATATATTATATATAACCTTCATATCATATTAAATTAATTTTTTATGATATCCACTCATCTTATTCACCTACAATATTTACTCTAAATATGAATCCCTCAAGTGAAAGGTCAAAGTCCCTATTTATAGTTTTCATTGGGCCTCCTTTCAATTCATCATTTTTCAAACTTGAAGGGTTTATAATTATATATGCATATTCTACAAATAAATTTTTGATCTATTAATTATCCTTCCATATTATTTGAATATCAATCTACCTAGGTTTGATACCATTAAATTCATGATCCTTTAATTAATACTTGAAACCTATAAGGTCCTCCTTTACATGGATCATTTTATATATGTATTTCTAGTCTAGCACCCATCCTTAAAAATTGTGTTTCTTTCCCCCTTTGCATTTTTCATAATTACTTGTGCATGTTAAATATATAAAGTGCACCATCCTTATATTTTATTTATAACATCACTAAGTGTTTATGAGTGTGTGTCACTCGTGCCCTTCCATCCTTAGTAAACTATGGTTTGCCTTAGCCTTCACAACATATCCACAATTTTAGGGTCAACATGCCATTTACATTTACCATCATAAGATGGCATATCAATAGTCATAGATAATTGAGTAGGTATTCCATATTTTTTCATTGTAAGTGTTTTACTTATTTGTGATGTCTGTGATCTAAATGAAATAAAATTATGAGTATTTACATTATGTAAAATAGGGAAATAATCATACAAAGATTAATGTTAAGGGTAGATTAATATTACACTTACTACATATAAAATTGAAAAATTTATGAAGGAGGGATGTACTTAACTTATTTTATATTTTTTAACTCATAGTATTTTCCATTATCACTATTAATACTTTGTGTTTACTCTCTAACTATTTAGATCAAGAAATAGAATTTCAAACTTTATGTGAATGCTGATGGTGAAACTCAAACCCCTATAGTGACTAGTATTATCCAAGCCCTATTGATAGTGTACCTATTAACTATGTAGGTCTATGATCCCTTAAACCATTATTCCTACACCTTTATATTCCTCTTGTGTTTTCATTCACCTTATCTCTTATGCATTAATCCTTATTTTCTTTCTCCTTCCTTTGAAACCCTAACTACATGTTTTAGAACAAGATGACCTTTTAAAATGGGGGTTAGAGTGTTAGGTTGGATAGTCATAACCACTCCTCGTTAACTGAATAAGTGTTGAATATGATCCAATACTATGAATAGGGCTCAAATTTCATGTAGTTATCCCACCTAGGCATGTGTACACCATCATGATCAATCTATAATATAATGCAATGTAGTGTTTAGTTTTCAACACTTGGCACCATGCAACTTTGACCTACATTTGTATTAAAAATTTGATTTAGGAGTGATATTTTTAGGGATGTTCATATATTTATGCCTTTGTGATAATGTCTCAAGAGAGTGTTAATGTATTTCTCAAGATTTCAAGTGATTCTCAATGCAATATCCAAGTAAGTATAACATTATGATTAATTTATATTTATAGTTATATATTTGATATTTCTCACTATGTTAAACCCATGAAAGGTGTCTAAGTTGACCTAATAGAGACTTTCAAATTTTAAAAAATAATTATTTAGTTTTAATAAACACTATTAGTAGAGGTAGGTACATATGACAAACTACAACTACTCAATTATTTTTTGTATTGGCCAGGGACTAAAAATCAGTGATATGAGATATGAAGATAGCTTGTTTAATATTTAAGAATGTTATTTTAAATAATAGTGTGATATTAAATATGTGTATATTATAAATTGGGTTGGACAAGAAAATTGGTAGATAAATGAATACAATAAAGTGTGCCTAAGAGTAAGGTCCAAATATGTCAAAGTGTGCCAAATTTGTTGTTACCAAGTGTTTAATACCAAATTTAGGCTTATATAAATTCCCCCTATTAGTCAAGTATTGAAAATGCTAGATTAAAATGATAAAGTAATAAATTTGGTGCTTATGTTTAACCAATCTTGTTGTTGATAGGTATGACCTAAATGTACTTCATGATCAATGCAAAAGATGTAAAGAAACATGCATAAATCAATGTCAATTCATGATATAATTTTTTAAATAATATAGATCATTAGATTATTAGAAATAAAAAAAATCAAGGAATGAGTACACCTGAGGGTATGTGAACCATGCTACCATTTTTTTAACTCTTTTAGATAATACCATGGGTTGATTATGCCATAAGGAGATACAACCATTAAAGCCACAAATTCAGAAATATAAATGCCTCAACCATCATTAAATAAGGAGAAGAGCTAAAAGTTTGGCACCACAAAAATATCAACTGCACTACTTTGAATATCATCATAATTCTTTTGTGGAACCTTAAAATTAGGTTTATGTATAAATTTGGAACCTCAAAACCTAGTTCATATTTCAAAATTTAACCCCAAAACATGTTCAAATGTCAAAAGGGAATTATAAATCAACTACTCTAAATGAATTAAAAAATCAAATTGGTTAGTGATACCATCATTCCTCATTGATCCTCAAAATATAAATAGAAAACTATTTTCATGAACAACATTCATGGCCCAAATATGATCTATGTGTATCTCAATGTGATATATAATTCCATAATATTTCTATCATAGTGTCATAAAATGCCTCATAATTTCTCAATTTAATAAATATGATAAATCTACTCAATATAGCCCATTTAATATGTCTTATAATGATCCAAAATTTCCTCACAATCATGTATAATTCCCCACATATACCTCACATATGCCTTAATATATCCAAACTATCCCATTTAAATCACCTAATCTGAACCAAAGTATGAACTATCTATTTTTTATGATCTGAATCTTTAAGACAAACCCACTATATGTCTTCCCTTTTATATGAGTGATGAAGCTTTTAAATCACTCATATTAAAATAAATATTAATGTGAACTATGTGCTATATATAAAAATATAGTCATGTAAAGTATGTAAACATTATAATATATGTCATTATATAAATATTTGATCATTTAAGCACATGTGAAACATACAATCTAAGGAAATGGGCATATAAAATTCATGCCAAGTAGATATATCAATTAGAAACATATTAATAATCATTATAATAGATGCATGATAAAAATAATGGCATTGCACACAATATTAGTATGTGTGATATAAATCATGGTACTAAGCCTAGTAATAGTCATATATGTAACCACACATATGCACACAATATCATAACCTTGAGGCACATAAGCACTTAATATATGACTCAAATTTGACTTGATACAAACACAACATGGTCTTGACTTATATAGAGAAACCTATAACACAATTGTTACATGATATGAAGAAAAATAATAAATGCACTCATAGAACATGCAATAGAACACACATCATTGATCACACAATTTAATAATCATAAAATTTAATAATGCAAGGATAAATAAATATTAGTCTACTTTATCAATAAATGTAATCATTTAATATAGTAGAGTGCAATATTCATAAGAAATAACACTAAAAATTATAATCAAGAGCAACTCATATATAATAGTCTATTATGATCAATGTCCTAGTATATAAATATACATCTTGATAAGTATTAAAATATTCCCCAAGCGTTTTTATTCCCCCAATGTATAAATATATTACATGGGTGTAAATAATTTCAAGCATATATGTGTCCATGTATCATATGTAACATATATGTCTTGCATTTCACTCATGTATATTGTGGAAAGCATGTGCATAGAAAATAGATATTAAATTAATCTTGTATATGATAAATAAAATCAATGATCATGTATATTATGAAAATATGTCATGCAAAGGTCTTAGTTTTGTATTTTTTTTATTTTTTACATTTTATGATTTTTTATACTTTTATACTTTTATATTTTTATTATTTTATAATTTTGAATGTTAAAACATGTCCTTTTTAACCTATGATCCCATCAATGGTATATTCATGTGTAGGTATTATTTATAAATGTGAATTTTATGTACCATAAGTGAGTAGTAACATCTATATCATAGTTTGAATCAGAGAAATGATCATGCACTATGAAATATCTATCATTGTCATCATAACCAACATAATCATGTAAATGTTGCATAGTTCTAGTAGACATAGTAACTATTGACTAATTTTACACCTTAGTAAAATAATTCAATCCCCCAAGAAATTTGACACTTCCATATGCCCCCCTAGGTTGATAAATGTTCACCATAAGTCATAAATAGGGTCAAATAACATGTTTTAGTTCAGTCATATATGTCATTTATCCTAAGTGTCATTTTATATCACTTTTATGTCACTTTAATGAAAGTGTATGGTTAATATGAAATTAAAAATGTTTCAAGGTGTTATTAAACTTCCAATATGTTATATTTGGTTAGAGAATTATTTTTGTAACTAACAATTGTAGGTTCTACATTGAAAATAAGGAGTCAATTATAAAAGGAGTGAGTTTCTAAACTTGTATAGACTGTAAGACAAATTTGGCATGTGGTAAAGATTATAAGTGTTTTTTAAATCCCCAAAACTCATATCTATTATTAATAATATTTTATAGGTCTGAAAATGGTGAAAACTAGTTTGTTTCTCTATTCGCTCTTTCGTGGAAGTCAAACAAGACCAACCAGTTTTATGCTAGTATGGATAGAAGGAGAGGAACTAGTATAAATGATTTTGGTGGATGTTAAAAATATTAATTTACTTAAACTCCATGGTAATATTCTTAAAATTTTTGGATTGAGATTCATGAATCATCTTCAAAATTATTGATGCCTCAAAACTATCTCCACATCCCCAACACCTTTAGTTTTTCTCATTTGTTTGTATGATTTGATGTTTCTAAGCATTAAAAGCATTATTATATGGTATTTTATTCATCCTAAAATGGTTTTTAAATTTATTTTACACATATGGATATGGATATTCAATTAGAATCATTCTCCTTATGTTAGAAGTGCAAATATAGTGATAGTCTAGAGAACAATGTCTTAATAGTTGCAGGTGAAGGTGTGAATTGAGGTTTGTAAAATATATTGAGATAAATATCACCATTAATGTTTTTTTTCTCCAAATTCTATTTTATCCTACAATAAAACTTTATTTAAAGGTCATAGTGCATTTATACCTTCACTGTCATACAAGCAGAATGTACTTTGAATATGTATGACTCAAGGATAGGAGGTGCCAATGGTCTAAAAGGGATTTAATTGCATGCTTAGAATCATAAAACAAGTTCACATTATCCCCAAGGATCATAACATATTTTTCCACTCAAAATTAGAGCCAAGTATTCAAGACTATGAGATGGTTACCTACAGTCAAACATAGATGAAGACCTATAGGTTTTTGTGTGTAGGTAGTCAATGTACAAAGACCTAATGATATGCCTTGAAGAGGATGTAAAGCTCAAGTTGTAGTAAAAATATCCTATCTTGACATGGGATTGATATTTTTAAGTAGTATAAATAAGATAATCAAATATCATACACAATCACCTATAGCAAAATGAGAAAGTTACAAATAAGACTAGTTACCTTAAATTATCCAAATGAGGTTTTGATCACACAATAATCTAACTTTTGGTAAGTGCCTATGAATATTGAATAGGTATATTCACTTAAATATTGTAGTGTGAGTGGAGATGTCACTTTTTAATGTAAATGAAATTTTCTAAGTCATGAGAAGAAAGTGATAAGTGGACCTCCAATTCAGCTATGTTTCTAATAGAAACACATAGTAAAAGCTACATTATACTGGGACAAAATGATCTTGATATAATAGTGACCTATAGTGGAATGGTAACATGGTTTATAGGCATGAAATGAGATCATATAGATGTATAATGTCCCTTATTTACTTTAAAAGAGTATAAATGTGTGAAACTATAGTATTCAGGCATAAATGTACACCTACAGTAGTCCATTAACTTCCCTAATTTCAACCTACAGTCATAGGCATACAATCATAAGCATGTAATCTACACAAGTGCCTTAAGGACCTAAAAAAATTAAAATGATGGATATTTAAATACTTTAAATATTTTAAAGGTGTTTTAAAATCACCAATTTATCATGCCAAACACCTTAACATAGGTGAAGATAAAATAGGGTCAACTCTCCCTAAAACTCTATCTGCAATCATCAGACATCGTGAGTCAGTTTTGAGGAAATCAATGTTTTAGGGATATATAGTTACAACCAAGGTTTTAAAATTGGTACATATCACTAATATGACCCAAAATATACCTCCATGATATCAGTTAGTTCATACAAATAGGGTAGATGCCCTCTATTCTATTTGAGATAGAGGGCACTCTAGTTACAAACCAATCTATAGAGATGATACATTGATGAGTAAAGATCAATATTAAAAACTGTAAATGCATCATGATATGATGTATATAGTTTTAATAAAGGTTAAAAATAATGGATAAGTACCTAAAACCATTTATAACCTTCATAGGTGGATGCACACAATTAGACACAGACTAGGTCTATTAGGCCTAGACTAAACCTAAACCCTTATGGCTTATACCTTGTTTTATATGATCACATGAGATCTCAAAAAAATTTGATGGCCTTAAGGGGAGAATATAAATCCAAAATGAACCATTGAGTTTTAAATAATAATCCACAATTGTTTATTTGACCCAAATCTCTCTCAAACCTATTTAGAATGCCTAGAAAGAGCTCAATAGGCCAACTTCTTTTGCTCACACCTATAAAAATGGACTGCATGGTGACTCAAGGAGTTGGGAATTGTTTTAATGGGTGCTATCTTTATTTTAATGAAATTATTTTGGGAGTTAAACGTTAGGGTTTTATGAATAATCCTTAATAGTCCAAGACACCTAAAACCCCCTTAAAACCCTTATTTGGACCTGATGAAGAAGAAATGAATTATAATGAATTTAAAAAGGGTTAGTTTATCAATAACTATTTTTTAATTGTTTATAACTCTCTTGTGATCTTCACCATCAACTTTTGTCATACTATCACTTGTATGGATAGACTAGAACTTGAGTTTTTTATAGGATTTGAAGTGTTCTAAAGGTATAGAGGAGAATTATTGAGTGAGATTTATTTTAGGAGGTATTTGGGGACTTTTTACACCCATCATATTCATATATCATCATATTTGTGCATGAAAATATTTATGTTAGCTAATCCACCATACATAGTCCTAAACAAGACAATGAGAATGGAATGACTACCTAGTGTGAAAAGTGAGAAGTATGACAATGAAGCTTTGGAGGTATATTTGATAGACTTGAGGACAAATATGTCTTTAATAGGTGTCTTAAAACTAATTTAATAAATATCCATGAGGAACTTGAGGTCACTCAGACAACAAATGTGAGGATAAGATGAGGAATGCTAATGAGTGGTTGTTAAAGAGTGAACACAAGTGGTGCAGATCAGTCCATCAATTTAGGGGTGTATGAGGACTGTTATAATATTAATTCCATATTTTCATGATAGTGAAAAGATGTCAAAGAACCCTATGGTATTTTAAAGAAATCAAGTGGATGAATCATCACCAAAAGATAGTTTCAAAGAGGAAGGTGAAGAGCCCCTATGCCAACCCAAAGGAGAATGATGCAATTCAGATGGACACTTGTCTAAGATCACTTCTTGAATTGTTCTCCACCTTATTCACTTGATTTATAATTGGTTCTCATAGTTATGCACCTTGACTTTTGACCCTTCCACTTCTCTTCTTCTATCTCTCCTCCTTTGATCTATAAATGCAATCGATTTTAGTAATTATATCTAGTACACACCTAGTATGGTTAAGCCTTACTAGTTTGGCACCTTGTTTTATCCTTTGAATAAATTTATGAAGTTGATTTAATCTCTACCCATACTTCATAATCATCTTAAGTGGTGTATTAAAATGACAAGTGATGAATGTTATTTCTCCTTACTTTCATTCTATCCATGTATGCATTGTGTGAGTGGCATCTCTTCTAATAGGTCTTATAAAGTGTATTATTTTTTAATGTGTACTTGAAGTATGAGATGGGATAATAGTGTCTTATATGAAACCTTATTTTCACTCACATCTAGTTATTCATAGTAATCTACCTCTATAAGAAACACTTATGCTATAAGGTCATAGATTTGAGGTTAGTTTTAGTAGCTTTCTCTCGTAGTGTATATGCAAGTGTTTTTGTGGACTAATATTTTGGTGTATCAACTCACTAGTGTATGTTTAAATTCTATTTACTTCTTCCTTTTTCACCCCCAAGTGATTGGATTCGTGTAGTATATGAGCTTAAGAGATAAATTTAGGGAGCTATCCCTTTAACCTAGATGTTTACCTCTATTAGGGGAAACCCACAAGCCTTGAGGTAGTTCCATGTTGTCCAAATATGGGAGAGAATTAAACCTATAGACTTATTTGTATGTTAGGAAAAGGTGTCAATTTTCATAGTGGATCTTAAACATAATCCTATATAAATATATTAGTACATGATGGATTAGGTAATATCTTCTAAAATTGAATATATTAATTACATGTCTCTAATTTTACTTCATAGTATGAAACTATACAAGCTGTATAATAGGATGTTATGGTGGTGTTAGAGTAAATATCTTTCCCTGAATGGGGTACTCATATAGAATAATTATAACCTTAACCACTCAATTGATATAGATATACTTTAAGCATTGACATATATAGGAGGTAATTGTACATGTCTTATATATCAATAGATGTCTTAATAGAATGTTGAATGCCCTAGTATTGGGTAAAACTAAGAACCAAGTAGTAATGTTTCTGGGACCTACCATAAGTGGTAACACAATGCCCCTAAGAGGTTTTTTTCATTTTCTATCTAATGTTTTTATCATATTAGTTGTACCAATCAAATATCTAAGAGTATATCCAAGACTAGTTGGCAATGTCATGATGCATATGTATTCACTTGACCCATAATCCACCATAACATTGTGTATAAGACATGATTAAGTGAAGTCATGGATGAATAAAAGCACATTGGTATAATCATCATCAATAATATCATGATAATTGAATGATATTGTAGATCATTTTACTTATGTATATTTAAGTGTATCAATAAGACCATATATAGGATGAGTCTTCTTAGTTCTATAATCATAAGAATTTAGAGTAGGATGCACATTTTAAGTCATGTGTATCTCATGATTACCCTTGGTTTTTTATGTTATATGTTTTGGAAATAGATCTAAAATTATCTTAAGCTTTACATTATGTTGTACAAATGAATTATTCATAGGTGTATCAACATCATTGATCTAAATATTGTTGCTCTCAATTAAATCTTATATTTTATGTATTAAACCATAACATCTATTAGAATAATGTCATGTGGATATATTTCAATCATAATATGAATTTATATCAAACATTTTAGATTGTACCTTTGTCATATGAACCTCCACTAGTATAGGGAGATATAAGATATTGCACTCAATTTGATTTTGTAAGACCTTATGAGGAGGTTTTTATAACCATGTAAATTAACTCATTTGAGGAGTTGAAAGTAAAATCCTATTAGTACACTATAAAAACCCATTAAAATCATTATTTTATCCTCATTATTAGTATCATTAGACTTGGATTTGAAATTTTATTTGATTTAAAACTTGTCATTAGAATATATGGGAGGATTAGTCCCATACTTTATCTTGTTCATGGAAATTATCTTAACCTCATAGCCTTTAACCTTATGGAACTTGTCATCAAACTATAGGAATCATTTAAACATAATAGACTCATGGATAGGTGCAAGGAATACTTTCTTTAATATGTCTTATAATTCATCATTAGCCATAATATTTGTACTTTTTTTGTTAGATCCTAATAGGTTTAACTCAAAAATCGTAAAAATATAATTGTACTTTAATAATCCAATCTAGATTATTCTTAATTAAGATAATTTAATTTATCTTTAACTAAATGCATCTTGAAAAATTAATTGATCATGATTCATTTAGATAATGATCAATTTAACACATTCAATAAAATTACTAATCCAATCCAACATAAATTATATTTATTGAATAACTTAGCCAACTACTGAAAAATTATACAATAATACAAATTTTTAACATCATAGTGAATATAAATAAATACATTGTTCCATTGAACTAACAAGTATCCATAATCTAGTCATACGTATATAAAAATGTAATCATGACTAAAAGTATCTTTCAGATGACTATTGAAGGAGAGGGAGAACATCATCATAGTAATTTTATATACCAACAATAGACCATTGACCCCTCACACATTTTCCCCATTATGAAATTGACCTTCATTCATAGATGAGCAGATGATAATGGTGCAAGTATCAAGAAGTTAAATAGAACTTGTGTGTTTTGATATTTTAACTACATACATTATATCATAAATAATTATGCTCTAACATGACATCATATATACATGCATATTAATAAAAAAATTAAATGATAACATTTAACTATAAAAATTACTTTGGCTAAAGTTTTTAAATACTTTAATGATCTAATATATCAATCATATTCACATACACTCAATCAGATTTCATTTATTGCATGTATTAATGACTCTAAAGAAATGCATGAGAACTTTCTCACAATAATATTTCCTTAGTGTCATTAATACCAAATTTAATAAATAAGTCATATATAATATTTCCATGGAAATTAAATACAAAGAACACACTTGAAATAATTACATGCAATAGAATAAAAAATTAATATCTTATATCACACTTTCTAATTTACAACACAACCCAAAGTCCATTATTCAATAAATAAATGTTTTTCCTATCAATTTTTATAATATTAAATTATTTACCAATTTCATATAAACATCCATTTTCACAAGTATAATAACAAAAATAATACAATTTAGGAATTTCACCATAAATCCAAATCTAGCCAATAAATGATAATAAACTCAACATTGTTTGTTCTAATCAGTAATTTATCATTTTACTTGTAATGTATAACTAAATAAACATATTATAAATTAATGATAGAAATTCCAATTTTCATGTGAATACATTTATTCACTATTGACAAAAATCTACTTACACACTAAATTATTTGCATACACATATATATTAAGTATGTCTACTTATATTTATATACATTTAAAACCATTAACCACTAGTTTCCTAATGACATGATATATACATAGAAATGATCATGTGTGTGTGTGTGTGTGTGTGTGTGTGTGTGTAATTTTTAATAATTAATTATGTGTGTGTACACATGTGTTTTTATGAACTATTCATAAATAATATTGTAATCTTTATTTATAATTTGTATACATATAATATTTCAAACTTTATCAATTACTAATGCTTTCTATCTTATAGGAACTTTTCAAGTCTCAATTTATTTGAGTGCACACCTTAATGGATGCATTAGGAAAGGGTTGGGTAGACCATTGGTGCTTCACATGATTATTTTCCCTTTACCACTTTATATCTACACACTTGTCTCCTAAAACCATTCCCCTAAGCTTTACCTCCTATTTTTCACCCCCTCTAGTCATTTACCACATTCATTAGCCTTTCCATAACCTAAAACCCTTTTTGATGGTTTATGTTACATATTCACCCCCATTTACCTTGTATTATTATTGATAAAACTTATTAGGGTCTAGGTCGGCCTTTGGTCAACCTAGTCCATGGCCCAATTTGTTTTTTTTAATAATGATACTAGGTCGATTGGGTCGACCTTGTTAGCCTAAACTTTTGGAAAGGATTAGGTTTAGATCCATATATATAAACACATTAATTTCACCATTTCTAAGAGAATAAAAGAATAAGATATATTTTTCATCCATTTATCAATCATTCTACTTGAGTATCAAGCTTAGGGTTTCATACTTTATTTGGAGATATAGATCTTGTCTTATAGAAAAGTCTTTTGGATGCATTAATAGGTTATGTATCCTAAATATTGTTTATCCTTGTCATCCTTACATACTATAATAATATATTGTGAATCACTTGACCAAGGGAGAGTTTGAGGCTTGGTGGGTTCATCTTTGAAGGTGAGTATTCCTAGCTTTTTTCCTCCTTTGTAAGACTAGATAGATATGTATTTTTACTTCTCTTCCATGTATTAGGATTTTTTATACATTTTCATGAGTATATATCTTCTATGCATGTTTAATTTTATGTTTATTACCCCCACTTTTCCCCATAATCTTTGGTGAGCACTAGATTATACTTTACTTTCCTTATTATTAGTTTAGTGAATATGAAAACATAGGACCTAGTTAGGGTTATTGCATAGTTTTACTTGATTTTTGGAAACCTCCCTAGTGAATTTATTATGGTGAAAAATCCCTTGGATATGTTTAGTGGATCCATCTCATTCATGACCCAAATTATATAATGTATCCCTAATCAAAAGTGTAAGTAGCATTTATCTTCTCTTAGATAGGATTGATTTATAAATCTAATGCATTTTCCATTACATACATTCTAGTGAACTTGACATAAATATAACCCTTGAAATTTTTATTTCATTCTTTCATTTCTATCATCTTATTATTTCTCTATATTTTAAATATTATATCAAACTAGTTAGTATATTTATAGCTTTATATGCATATGTTTAACACAATCGCATCAAAATGAATTTATTCTATTTATGGAGTTCTTCATTAGATATAGGTTACTTGATTGAATAGGTCAACATAATACTCTTCTTCAATTATAAATAAGAATACAAGGTTGAACATGTCAATTTTATCATCTTATTCTCTTTGTTATCATCCAGATAAACAAATTAGGTTGAATAGGTCAACTTAGTCATCCTATACTCCTATATCAGCACACCTAATATAAGAGCATAAACTAATCTAACCCTTGTAGGTCTTCATCAAAAACAAATTACTAGATCAAATAGGTCGACACATTACTATTATTTAGTTCTAGATAAGCATACAAGGTTGAATACGTCAACTTTAACATCTTATTCTCTCT
Organism: Torreya grandis; assembly: GCA_037957365.1. NCBI lineage: Eukaryota > Viridiplantae > Streptophyta > Pinopsida > Cupressales > Taxaceae > Torreya > Torreya grandis. The sequence goes on along the minus strand of JARHVA010000403.1, from coordinate 4,745,508 downwards.
GCTAGCATCCAAATCAACTAACTAGGTTGAATAGGTCAATTTAGTCATAGTATTCTTCTTTAGCACACAGGGTTTTACAAAACTAGGTTGAACCAATCAACTTAGTTTATAGAATTTGAAAGTAGCATTAAAGGCACTTTAGTATAAAATTTGTAATCCTAACCAACTTCAAACCCACAAGGGTTCTTCTCTTTCCTCTCTCTATCATTTTAGTATTTCTTTCAACTTTATTTTGTACAAGTTATAAGTCTTCAAAACTATAATCTACAGCTAACTAAGTTGACTTGGTCAACTTATTTCTATAGTCTATCTTCTATATAAAAGACTTAGTCACCCCATTTGACTCTATTCTTAAATACCTTGCTTCTATAGAACAATAGCGACCTAGTCAACTTTGTTCTTTATTATTTTCATACAATGTCATCTCAATCAACTCTATACTATTCTAAATCAAGAAACTAACAACTATTTTCTAGTAATTACTTCACACTTTCCTTTTTAATTGTTTACATACTTAGAGTAACTCACATAGTCTAAATAGGTGGTTTTTTAAATTACCATTTAGTCACACTATTTTGATATTTTGTACACACTACCAAATCATATAACATTAAAAACACATTTAAATACTTTTCTTCCCAAGACCTACCTACTTGGATTTCATTACCAAGGGAGAATCTAACTTCATTTTCTAGCAAAGTATAAATATGTGGTTAACTGTATATATTGGCAAAACACTCGACACCCTTATCATTGTAGGATTGTGAAGTGAGGGGGTAGGCCTCAATATCAAACTAGTACCATTTCTAACACATATCCTTTTCATCTTAAATATCTTGAAACCATCCATATATTGTTTTCCAGTTCCCTATTTTCAGCCAACTTTCTTATCACACTTAAATCAATGCTTTCTAATAATCTAATAACACTTAGGATGACCAATTAGTTATCACTTAATTTTTATTTGATTTATTTTTATTTGAAAATTAAATATTTTATTTCAAAAACTTGCATTAGCCAATGTTGGTGTAAGGTTTTATATTGTGTTCCCCAATTAGATCACTCACATTTATCCAATTATTTGCATGTTTGCTTTCATTTCTTACTTCACTTATATTTCAAAAAAATCCCTATTTTAGCACACTATTTTTCTATTTATTAAAGTATCTTACAAACTATGTTTTACCTATTAGTAATACATAATTGACCTATATAACTATGTATTCCTTTTTACTTGCTTTCTTTCCTAATATGCAATATAGAATCAACCTGTATGACTTTGTATCCTTCTTTGCTAGTTAGGTTAGATAACTAAGTCAAATTATATGACTTTGTATCCTTATAAATTTGTTTCATACCCTATCATTAGTATAGAGTCAACCTGTATGAATCTATACTCTTGTCTACCTATTGGAGTCAACTTGTATGACTCTATACTCTTCTCTACCTACTGGATTATAAAACATAGTCAATATGTTTGACTGTATATCCTTTTTATCTCTTTCCATTTACATCATCTTAGTCTTCCTTAATATTTTTACTTCATCATGAACTTATTATTTGAAGACAATACTGAGTTAAACTCAACAAATATGATGAGCTTTACCAACCTGAATAGGTTTTTGCATAAGTAGCTTATGGATCCTACCCTAGATGAAAGTAATTTGCATGTAGCAACTCACACTACAAACTATGGGACCCCTCCTCATTCATCTTTAGTTTTCAACCCTCTTTTCTCCTTAGAATATCATCTTGAATTATAATATACTCTAAAAATGCTCTTCTTCATTAATTAATTTATTCAACATTGAGGAAAATATCCTTCTACTATTTATCATATTATGATGAGTGGTCAAATTAAGGAGCCCCATTCACCTTCTCCCACATTATCACATGGATTTTGGGACACTAGCTTCTTTTCCTCCTAACCTCTTCCTTCTCTTTTGACCCCTTCTCATACTATGACCTCTTCCTCTTTGATTTCCTCTACCTCCATGTAAAGTATCTCTACTAACATGGTATGTTCTACATCTAGTAGGCCTCTTCTAAGACCCTCTCTTCTCAATTATTCCACTAGTGTATAATTTTCTACCCATGGTAATCATGCCTCTATTATCATTTCCTCTCATCCCTCTACTATTACATCTTTTTCCACATAGGCAAATCATGCTACTAGTGCCTCACTTACTAACAATTCCTATCAAGCTACTCATAGTGGTACTCAAGCCACTAATATTAATGCCAATGCTTCACACAATGAAAATAAAAACACTCAAACCCATCAACTTCTATTACAAACCATCAATCAAATGAATTATTTCCAAGATAATAATGCCAACCAAATGATGCAAATGTAAAATAATATTATCCATATCTAAAATCACCCTCAACAAGTTCCATGGGGAATACATAACCAAAATGTCCCCCACCTCCTCTTCAAGATTCCCATAGTAACCTCATCCCTTAACTTCCTCTTGTTAACAAAACAATGAAGCACCTTCAAAAAAAACCTCTTATGGCTTAAATTACTAACATATATATAGGTTTTACCACCCCTACCATTAGTTACAATGGGTCAGCCAATCCTATTCTACACTTAAAAACATTTGGAAATCTATACAAAGATTCAGTCAAGTTAAAAACTTTAATTCTACCAAGTTATTAGCAAAAACTCTCTCTAGAGATTATTTATATTATTATAACCAAATAAAATCTCATTCCATCACTAAATTATAAGATTTAGTTAGTTCTCTAGTCCAAGAGTTTCAAACTAGTGGTCTCCCTAAAAATACCTTGGCCCATTTTATCAATTATAAGTAACTTGAAATAAAAACCATAGAAGATTTCATAAAATAATGGAAGACCTTATCTAACAAATGTGAACACAATATGTCAAATGATAACCTCTTTCATCTATTCACCAATTCTCTTTATCCTAAGTTGTAATACTATGTCTAGACTCTCTCTCCATGCACTTTGAAAGAGTCCATTTACCAATCCAAGTGTCGATATTTCCTCATACATTAATTTGATCCATCCTAACCTAATATGGGTACTCACATGATAATAAAAAAAAATCTATCATGCTACTAATTATGGTGTCACTAATTCTTATGATACCATTCGTAATATTCAAGCTATAGTTCTCAACCAAGTTCTGGAACAAGCTTACCCTCCTAACCACATCCCTAATTTTCATTTATCTTCACCAAGTAACATAAATGGTCATAAACATTTATCCTTAGACAAGTTACAAAATAATCTACCAAGGCCTCTTCCACTAGATCTTGAGCTCACTCATCTCATGAAATCTTGGTATGATCCTAATAAATTATGTTGGTTTCATTCTAATTGGGGTCATTCTCATGAAAATTGTAAATAATTGCATAATTTGGATATAGATTTCCTCCTTGGTCCCAATTTAAACCATGATTATATAATTTTTAAACATCAACAAGCCTATAACATTACCTCAAATCACATGAAACACAAACTAAAACTCAAGCTTTAAACTAGGCTAATATTTATTTGTATATCTACAAATATCCTCTTCTGAATCACTAAGAGAATAATGATAAGCCTACTCCTACCAATAATGTTGACAGTCTTATAAACCCAAATCTTAAACATAATGTGATTAATATGACTAATATGTGAAGGGTATTTTCCTTCATTGATCCTCATTCCATCCACACTCCTCAATCATCTCACATTTTCCATGTTATCTAAGACTTTTCCCCAATTCACTTAACAGAGTTGGGGTAAGAATACCTTATATCTTTTGATGAACCAATTAAAAAACCTCCATTAGATAATAGTTCTCATACCATTTCTACCACTCCTCCAACCTCTTTACCCATCATCAATAATATTCAAACTTCCATTAACACTTCTTCAAATTTATCTCATACCAAACCTACATCAACTACCCCATCTTCTCAAGACAATCCAAAAACTTTTCCTCCAATTAAACCTCTTACATCTTATCAACATATATTCACATGAAATTCAAATAATCCTTTTGATTACCTAATTAAACACTATACAACTCTTTATAATAGTCCTTTTATGGGTTCTGATCAATGGGATCTGATCATAGAACTTACTAATCTCCCATCTCAAATCCCATTTCTCAAACTTATGCAAACTTCTCCATGTCATCATAATCATCTTATGCAACTCATATTCTAAATGAACATTCCTTATCTTCCCCTATCAAGATATGAAGCCAACTTATCTAGATTATAAGATAGCATTTTAAAATAGTGTGAAGATATGTACATACACATTGATGAAATAATGGACACTTATCTTTCCCTCAAATTCTTCATTACTTCAATGATCCCTGATGAGATTCTAATTCATGTGGATGATCCTCCCATTTTTATTAGTGTCCAAATTGGTGATATCCAAGTCAAGCATGCCTTCATTGATGAGGGTTTAGGTACTTGTGTCACCTCTCTTTATTTTATTAAAACCCTTAAATATTATGAGTGTAATCTTAAGTCCAGACACATCATGTGTCAAGGCTATGACCGAATGAAAATGCATCCCTTAGGTTATGTGTGGTTCCTTATCACTATTCCACCTATAATTATTTGAGTGAATGTAATGATCTTTAACTTTCCTCTATCCTATAACATTTTTCTTGGTAGGCCATGGACTCATTACATGAGAGTAGTTGCCTCTTCCACCTACCAATGTTCCAAATTTACTAATAATGGAACAATATATAGGATTCAAGGTGACACTCACCCTTGGAATTTCAAATAATTCCAAGACCATGGTGTATTCAAGATTACAACCCTTGAACCCTTACCTATCATTCCATTCATGAATCTCAACTATTTAACTTTCCTATCAACTGCACTTGAGGTTATAATGATCACACAAAATTCATCAAGAATATACCACCTAACCTCTTAGATTCAAATAACCATAAGCCAAATAAGATCAGAACCTTATATCTCTCTCCTCATCTCATTTCCTATCTTCCACTTTCTCTAAAGCCACATTACTATCAACCACCTACTGATGATATACTCATTTTCTTAACCAAGACTTGGCACTCCACTCATCACACCATATAAAATGATAAGGTCATCCCTACCTATGTCATTGATCTTCATAAACTTGACTGTGATGATGGTTACACCTTAGATGATCCATTTTTAGGAGGTCTTATTTAGGCCTAAGATGCTAAAATTATTCATTATCATTATTCTTTACTTCAGTCTTTCCATCAATCTTGTCACATTTCATCTTATATAATTCCTAATTTTATAATTTTTCCTCTTGTTCATAGGATAGAAATGGTGATCACACCTCTAGTTTCTAAATATCCTCATGATATTATTCTTACTTACCAATCTATGACTAGTCCCTATCACTTTTTTAGATATAAGGATCCCTCTAACTGACTTATCCCTGAGATGCTTATGACCATCCTTTAGCCTTCTATACATCTTTTCCTTCTTTTAACTAAGCTTAGTTTGGATCCTATTCCCTTTCCCTCTCTAGATGAGTCTTATCCTATTTTTGTTCCTATTACTCCTTCAGTCAAGCCTCACCTAGTCTCTCTATTATCCCCACCTTCCCTTGGTGATGGTTTGATCCCTTTATCATAACTTAATCTTTTACCCACTAAATGGATTGATCAAACATATTATGATATTCATAAATTTTCCAATCATTGGACTAGAGATTATTCATTAAACCATCCTTCCTTGGATTCCATTTTCACTCCCTCTATTAATATACCCATAAATTCTACTAATAAGTGTATTTTTTACTTCCATGACATAGATAATGATTACTCCATTAATTGTCATAAGCTACAATAATATATCAACACCTTGTGTCTCTTTACTCGTTAGCCCAAAACCAAGGCTATACCTCCCCCAAAATTATTACTTGAATATCTTCCCAAATATGGAGAGGTATATTATCTCTAGTACTAATGTTATACTCATCACACTGATCATTGTTGTATCCTTTAGTAGCATCTCAAGGATCACCTCGTGAACATTCCTACATCTACCACCCTTCTTCCCATATGTCACCCTCATAATAAGGCTCCCCCTTCTTCACATGTGGTTCCTTCACCTATTATCCCTTCTTCACCCATTATTTCTCCACCCATGGTTCCATCATCTATGGATCTTCCTTCATCTTTGGCCCCTTCTTTATTGGTACCTCCTTCACTTATGTCCCACTCTCCACTGACGACCCCTTCATCTCCCATAGATTCCATTCCCATTCCTTCTCTTGAGCATCCCCTACATGATCATCCTCATCAACATTATCCTTTAGGCATTCTTACATTTTCCATCAAGGAGGTTTGACATGAAGTATTTTCTCAACTCTAAATAAAGATCAATGAGACTTTAACTGTAGTTTGAGTTCATCTTCATAGAGACTTATCAGATGTGATGGATAATGTGTGTGGAAAAATATACCACTATTTATGAACATAATCATAGTTTTTTTTCATTTCTTTCTTCATTTTTAATTAGACATTTTCTCCAAATTTAAATTTATCTATATTATATCATTTGACATCATGTCAAATTGTAAGATTGTCTTATGTTTTGCACTACATGTTACTTATGATTTCATTTTATTCTTTATGTTCTATTATGGGTTATTTTTCATGATTAATGCTATTTATTTATAAGTTCTTTTTTATGGCTATCTTTCATGATTTTTTGTTACCTTATCTCTCTAAACATGGATAATTGTTATTGTGACTTAGTTATATAAACCTTTCTCCCTTTAGTCATTCCTTTTTTACCATGTGCTCAGTTAGAAAATAATTCATCTCACTATAATCTCCTTTTATCAGTCCATCTTGATTTTCCCTTTATTCCCCTTATTTTCTTTATAAAACTAAGCATACACGTGGTTAAAACTTGTGATAACATACTAGTTCATAGGTAAGAATAAGTGTTTTAGTCAGTCATGTATTTAGATACTCAGCTTCATTTATCTAAAGCCTACAACTCATTCATGTGTATCACTTTATCTCTCATGATTGGTCATTACAAGTCTATATGGAGGAGGAATCTTAAAATCCATAAAAATTTAAAATCTAAATCATTTAACAAAAGGCAATGATATAAAATGCAAAATTCCAAAATTCCAAAATTTAAATCACACTAAAAGACGTGATTATAAGCACATATCCTTTCACTAATAAAATATCAAACTCCATACTTGGCCTCATGATATAATTAAATTATATTTCAGTATGGTAGGCTAGTAGATTGGAAAAGGAGAATAAAAAAATTATGCTACCTACTTTCTCTTTCAAGTACCCAATCTTTTTAGTAGACTGATGGCTCTATAAGAGGTCCTAAGGAAAGGGGAACATGTTTTGGGAAGGTAGGTTAATTTTAATTTTCTTTTTAAAAATAACCAACATGATTTGTTCTTAATACCACACTTATTTTCCTACACAACTTTGTGCCTATAGTGAACAAGTATCCTTTGTATATTGCTAGTCACTTGTCACTTAATGTCTTCCTATGTCTTTAGCATGCCTCATGTTTCCTAAGGTATTCTCATAAGATGCCTATGTTATGATTTTTAATTTCCTTATTTCATTCCCTAAAATCCTAATATTTCCCCTTGAGAAATATTTTTTTGTTCACTGATCACTTCCCCTAAGGATCTTATTTGTGAGTTGTGGTGTAAGACCTTAGATAAGACCAGGCCTTCCTTACAACTTACCGAATTTTCACATTACCATTCTAAACATCCCATTTTAACATATTTTTCATGTTGTTTCCACCTCATTGGTGTTCCACTTATGAATTTTAGTGTAATACCATGGATAGGACCTAAACTTCCTCACAAAATTTCCCAATACCTAAGTCATAGTGAAATTGCATGTGTCAAATTTGAGATAAATTATGATTCATTATGAGTTACATGTCATTGACATGCTTCCCATATTAATTTAGTATGTTTTATGCTTACTTCATTTATTTTCCATTTTTATCTTCTTATTTTTTAATTACATGTAAGAATACAACCATTTATCTTAAGTTTTTTATACTTCCCAACTTAAATTAGTGTGATCAATTTAAGTCTATTTTGCCAATTTTGTTTCTCTTTTATACTTCCCAACATGATTTACTATGATTGATTGACTTGATTGTTTTATTTTTATACCATATGTATGTCACATGTTTTCCATTTTATTATATTATTTTCATACTTCCTAATGTGATATAGTGTGATTTTATTTGTTTTAATTTGGTGCCAATATTTTTCATGGTTTAAAGACATTTTTTTTAATCTTGTTTACCACTTTTTGGTTTATTATACTTAGTCACATTTTTTTATTACACATTTCCCATCATCATATAGTGTGTAGTGAATTTTTTTGATTAATTATACTTTTCTAAGTTCTTTTTGCCTATTTCTTTTTGACCATGCATGTGTATCACATAATGATAGAAAATAAAACACTCCACATATATTTCCCATAACATATACAACCAAATAAAAATAAAATCTCTATAAATAAATATATCCATGCATAAACAACCACAAACAAAATATAAATCATGATACCAAAATCCAACTATCAAAACAAACTATCTTTATGTATCATGTGTTTTATCCAATTATACAAAATAAAAAATTACATCACTCCAGCTCTATGGCTAAGATCCATCGTGCCTATCTCATAGCCTATCCATGTTACCTATAGATGCCTCATATTGTCCCCTCTACATAGTGCACTTTAATGATGTCACCTAGGATCTCAACCCTACTACCTATCCCTATATGTTGGCCACTTGAGCCTATACCTATCTTAGATAGATCATGGTAGCCATGTGTGCATCTCTCTCCTAATCTAGGGATTATTAGGCATGTGCCTCTCTTAATTCCACCCATAATAGTGGATACAATCCATCCCTACATACTTGTTTCTACCTTACACATTCCCCCACTAGTCTAAACTAACCTACCTAAGCTAGGGTAGATGGTACCACAAGATCATCTAGTGAAATGGGGTCATATGTTGCCAGCACCCCACCTAAAATGTCATGGTGTGTTACCATGAATATAGATCTCCATATGACCTCCTTTATCACAAGGTCTATAAAAACCAAAACTAGATATATATCATATCACATATACATCTCAAAAGGTATCTATCTACCTATAATCCTATACAATTAGTATTAATTCTCAAACATTAAAAATTATAACATTTCTTACCAATCCTTATATCACCAACCACCATCTCCATATCTACTCATCCATTGAGTATGGTCTCCCAATTGGACCATCCTATGAACACCTCATCTATGGGTTACCTCCCTCTAAAATCAAATCTAGGAGTCACCACTCTTTCACATCATGGGCCTCTCCTCAAAAGTGCCTCTATCAACTAGCTTTATCTTGGGCTAACTACTAGATCATTCTACATGATCACCCTTATCCATGATCAATCTCACTGATGGCATCTCCATTTTTGGTGTATTCAATGTGGTTATCTTTCCTACTACTATGGTACTTGATTCACCCCTACATCCACATCCATACCCTCTCCTCCTCTGCTTGTTAGTTGTCATGCTCAAATAGTCTATGGTCTCACATGTCATGGCCTAATCACTAGTCTCTTGAATATTTATCCTCATCCTCTTCTCCCACTTGGTTATCTAGCATGTCATGCCCAAAAAGTAAGAACTACTATAGGAGCCACTAGGTGTGGGATTCCAAAATACCCTAACAAGTATGCCACTAGTTATTACTCTACCCACCAAGTATAGTGGCCCATTATCTACACATAATCCATCCCTATTGCCACAATCATCTAACTATGCTAAATAGTAACAATACGTGTATAAAGCTACTACATGATCTCACCTCATGTGACTATGTAAAGCATTATCATGTGGGGCATGGCATGTACTACCTAGTTCTACCTCCATCTCATAACTTGAGGTAACTTATCATTAACCACATGGGGCAACCTAATTGGTTAATACATTAGGAACCTCTCATATATCCATTCACTAAGCAACAACACTAGTCCCATGGTATTTTACCCTCTAGATATCATCCCATTTATATCATGCATAAGTTGTACCTAGAAGACAAACCCAAATCATAGAGTACCTGTTGACCCAATTTTGCCCCTCAGGCAAAATCTCGGTCACCTCCTACACCTGCTTCGCAGGCCCAGTCATTTCAGGTTGCAAGGTCCACTTTCAGGTTTTGACAGCGCCGTTGCAGAGAATAGGCAGCAAAGGACAGAGTCTTCAGACGTCCGCAAGAGAAGAAGGGGAAAAAATGAAGTTTCGACACTTAGTCAAAAAAGAGGCAGAGAAAATGCAGAGGGCGGCAGAATCACCGCCCACTACAAGGGCGGGTAAAATGAGCCCGTCTACGAAGAAAATGCAGAGGGCAGTGAATTCGCCGCCCACAACACAAATAAAAGCAAAGACATCGGCTGACGTCGGAAATACTACCGTCGTCGGCACCTTACAGAGACCGACGTCGGCAGAACCGCCGATGTCGGCATCACAAGGGCAGATACAAAAAACCAGAAAAACCCGCCCATGGCGGTGAAATGAAAAAGCCTGCCCATGGCGGTGAAATGAAAAAGCCCGCCCATGGCGGCAAAATGGAAAACCCCACCCCATGGCGGGGAAAGGGAAATTGCCGCGCAGAGTATAACTATACCAACGTCGGCAGCCTAATTTAACCGACGTCGGCAATATTGCCACCGTCGGCAACTTATCGGCCGACGTCGGCAGGTATTCCTACATGAAGTTCATGCAAAGGGCGGCAAAATCGCCGCCCACTATAAGGGCGGCAAAATTCCCCTGTAGTGCACAAGAAGAAACCCGCCCAGCTGCCAAAGGAGAAGACCAACACACAAAACGAGGCAACCAGCATGGTCTTGGCAGACTTGTGACGTCATCAATAGTGTTTTTCACACTTTTCAATGAGACTTCTCTTAGCTCTTCTGCTATAAATACAAGGACTTAGTCATTTTCAGGAGAGCTTCCTGACTTTTGTAAAGAGCACTGCTCTGCAAATTTCCCACCTGAATCAATAAAAATACAGTTTTTACCTCTATTTGGATGGATCTATCAGTGTATGTATTGAATGTTAATCTGTGTCCAGTCATTGTCTCTTGATGCTCTCACAGGTTCAACACCAGCAAACCTGTGATCTACGAAGCGCCACTGTCTGCTGCTGCCAGGAGTAGAGTTCTATTTCAGAGGTATTGAACAGGTGAGGTCACTTACAGTGTGTGTTTCTCAGCACCTTGGTGAGTCCCTGTTTCTTGTGCTTTCCATAAGAACCTCCCTGTCATCCCAGAGACCTGGTCTTTTCTGCCAGATCTGAGTGTATGTATGTTTTTGTCTGATTCTGAGAGTGGATCTGGAAGGTCACTCATGTTTCTGGTGTATCACCTCTTTTAGAGTAGGCTGTTTGTTTTCAAGCTTTTCTCTCTCTTTTCACCCCCCCCCAAGTGTATACCTATATATCTATATTTTTGCATTACCTGAAACAAACAAGATACATCAGAGGGAACTAGCCCATATCTAGAGACTCTCCTCTCCTGCTTCACCGTCCCACAGGCGAGAGAGGGGTTTCCATGTTGCGGGGAGAGGGCAGGAATCCGTGTTCCTGCCGCTGGGTGCACTTTCCAGCGTCAATAGTTCTGGCACGCCCGGTGGGACCGCAATTTTATCAAGTTCTAACACAGTAGTATTTCAGGATTGATGTTGGTCCTGCTACAGTGATTTTCAAATATTTCCAACATCTGGCGACTCCACTGGTAAGAGCTCAGTTCTTTTTTTAAAAAAAAGACCAGTTACTTAGCTTATATGCCAAAAGTTACCACCAGGTCAGCTTCAAGGAGGGTCCCCTTTGAGTTCGTTGAACTACCTTTAAACTCCGCTAAAAGACTCAGGTTTGGAAGAACTCACCCTTATCCACTGATAAATCCTCCTAGACCTGTTGCTAGGAACACCAACCCAGCTCAGCCACAAATACAACCTGTTCCAGCCATGGCCTTGCCTTTTGCAGCTTTTCGTGGTGAAAGCCCTTTAAACCTCCCATGCTATGATCCGATCCTCGGAACGGCTCTAAAAAATGTGCCTTTTTTTGACGGAGTGGGACCTATTACAGTTGTTGAGCATATAAAAAATATTGCCAACCTTTGTAATATTCATAATATAACAAAAGAAAATATTGCCATCAGACTGTTAGCCTTGTCTCTGAAGGGGAAAGCTCTCGACTGGTACGGCACCTTGCCTGTGGATTCCATACATTCTTGGAATGAATTGGGCACTCGTTTAACTGATCGTTTTGGGGAAAAAAGTGATGGCCTCTCTCTTGCTGAGCAGCTGACAACTATAAAAAGAGCTCCGCATGAATATATGCAGGACTTCAATACGCGGTTTCAAAAGACTTGGGATAGAATTCCCATCCTGGTAAGGCCGACCCCCAGCTACGCTTTCTTGTACTATCTAAAAGCATTGAATAGTGACATTGCTATGATGATTCAATCTATGGGGGGACACATACTACCAGCTGCGTATGACATAGCCATTGCGGCCAAAAATTGCTTGATTCAAGCTGGGAAAATCGCCCCTAGACCTCACATGCCACTTTTTCCAGAATCGCTGCCCCCAATTCAAGCAGTCTCTCCTACAATTGCCCCCCTACCTGTCATTGAAAAGCCAACTGCTGTTCCATCTAATGAATTAAGTGAAGTTAAGGGCCTGTTGCAGAGCATGTCAAATGAACTTGTTGCCCTTAAAAGGCAGCAAGCTCAAAGCCACAAGCCAAACCAGAGTTATCAAAATTATGGCCATGCCCCTAGACCCCCCTATCAAAATTATAACCAAGGTCAGGGGCAGCTCACTACAACTAGGCCTTATCAAAATTATAACCCTGGGCCTCCTTCGTCATCTAAAGCCATGGTACCTACACAGAACAATCTAGTGTAGGAGCAGCCAGGTTGTTCAAACATGGGACAAGGTCAAGAGCAAGCTGTCCACCCGAATGACATGATAAATTTTTGCCAGAATTTGGAAAATCAAGGTGCTGATTTTTCTCAAATTTTTGAGTTCCCAGCTCAAACCAGCACAAGCAACAATCAGACTCAGCCGGATTCTACCCTGATAAATCACGAAGAGGGCGAGCTCTGTGCAATTAATCATCGAGGTGCTGCAGGCAATCATGCTGATTGCGTTGCAGCCAATACAAGATTTAAAAGAAGAGCAGTTGGAGAAGTGCAGGCTTCCTCTCGGGCAGCAGCGAATCCTCCACCACACCCTTTTCAAAAGGCCCCAATTTCTGGTGAACCATCTGTACCCCCAACTCCTTAGTCTAAAGCTCCAGCCGGGATCAGCCCAAAGGAAAACGTGAAAGGAGTCAGTCCCCAAGTTAATATAGTCGATCAAATGAAGAAATTGCATGTGAACATTTCTCTATGGGATTCATTGTCTCTTCCGGGACAAAAGGAGGTATTGAAGAAAGAATTGCATGAGCTAGATCGCCAGGCCATCCCAACAGACACTAATAATGTCCTAATGATGAATGGGCAGCCTTCTGCTCCAGGTCAGGTAAGGAAAGAAGAAAAGACTCCCCCTTTTTATGTATCTTTGATCATTGGAGATTTCTTAGTACATAATTGCATAATTGATAGCGGGGCCAGCACTTCAGTAATGCCTAAATGTATTGCTGATAAGATGGGGTTAAAGTACGAAGCAATGAACAAAGGAGTCTTACAACTAGATGGGACACCCGCAAAGACAGTCGGAGTCCTGAAAGGATTGAGTATAACATTGCATGCCTGCCCGACATTCTCAATCCCTCAAGATATAGTGGTAGCAGACGTTCCTCCATATTTTGCAATCTGTTTGTCTAGGGACTTTACGTCCAAGATAGGTGGTTATCTAGCAGCAAATTGGTCATACCTAGTTTTCAGAACCAAGTATGGGACCAAAGTGAAAATTGAATCCGAGCCACTCTATAAGGACCACCTAGAGTCCTATTCACCCAAGGAAGTGAATGTCAGTTATACTATCATTGATCCAGAAGACTCTCAAATAGACAAGTCCTCATCTTCTACTCTTGAAGGAGTCGCAGATCTACTCTTGGATGAGTGGGGAAGCGATAACTTTGAACACGATCCTTATAAGTTTATTGAGGAGGCAGACCTTGGCGTCTATTGCTTGTATGAAGAGAGTACCGTCATGCCCAATATAATGAAGGAAAATGAAGAAGATCTTGGCCTGTGGCAGCTATATTTTGACGGTTCCAGAAGCAAACTGGGCGCTAGTGGTGGGGTAATGTTAGTCTCCCCTTCTGAAGAAAGGTACTTTTCAGCTTTTCATTTCCATTTCTCTTGCACATGTAATGTTGCCGAATATGAGTCTTTGATTCACGGACTTGAGTGGGCAAGAAAGAGGGGGATCAAAAAATTGCAAATCCTGGGGGACAGTGAACTAATAGTGAACCAAATCAGAGGCCTGAACCTGACCAAGAACTCCTTACTGAAATCTTACAAGCACAGAGTCTGGGACTTGATGGAGGATTTCCTTGCTCTTAACATTACCTCTATCCCCAGGGAACAGAATAAGCAGGCTGACAGATTGGCAGCTGTTGGTGCCCAATTTGATGTCTCAAAAGAGATAAGCGAGGGTTGTAGTTCGCGCCATTTAAAAGTGGTGGTCCGGCCTTCAATTCCAGACAATGTTACAAATTGGCAGGTCTTCGAAAGCGACCAACAAATAGCCCTTTTCCTAAAGGAAGAAGCTGAATTTGCGGTCCACAATCAGGCAAAATTGCAGCAGCAATATGGAAATCAAATTGTTCAATTGAAGAACAATAAACTCCCTAAGGGTCTGATCACACTTGAAAGTATTTTCAACGGAGAGGACCAACTAAGAAATGACAAAGCATGCATCACTACCAAAGAGGAGAATTATGAAAAAGTGGAAATCTTCAAGGATAAGTTGCTGGCGCTTGGTAAGGTCTGCACGTTTCAAGAAAGACAGGCTTTCATTCTGCTGTGCCAGGAGTTCGCTGATATTTTTGCCTGGAATTATAGCGACTTGAAAGGCTTCCATCCAAGGCTCGCCCAACACACCATTGAATTAGATGAAGGCGCAAAACCTGTCACACAAAAGTAGAGGCCTGTTAACCCGATGGTCGAGCTCCTTATGCAGAAAGAATTGGCCAAGTTGATTGAGTCCGGCATTATATTTCTGATCAAACATTCCTCATGGTTGGCTAATTTGGTTCCAGTTAGAAAGAAAAATGGGGAGATCAGGCTGTGTGTCGACTTTAGAGACCTTAATAAAGTCTCTTTAAAAGATCATTATCCCCTTCCAAACATGGAGCAGATCCTTCAAAAGGTAATTGGTTCCGAACGCTTCTCCCTCCTGGATGGCTATTCGGGATATAATCAGATCTTAGTGCGTGACTGTGACCAATACAAAACAGCCTTCACCACTAAATGGGGAACGTTCACCTACCAGAAGATGCCTTTTGGGCTATCCAATGCTGGTGCTACTTTCCAGCGAGCCATGGACATGGCTTTCAGTGGTTTGATAAATAGGAACGTGCTGGTGTACCTCGATGATATAACAGTTTTCTCCAAAGAGGCAGGACAACATATGAAGCACCTCAGGGAGATTTTTAAGAGGTGCAGGGAATTTGGCATCTCCCTAAATCCAAAGAAATGTGTATTCGCGGTTCATGAGGGGAAACTTCTTGGCCACATTGTGTCCAAGGAAGGTTTGTCTATTGACCTAGAAAGAGTCCGCTCCATTCTGGAGATGTCCCTACCGAAGCACAAGAAAGCCCTGCAGAGTTTCTTCGGCTGAATAAATTTCATTCGGAGGTTCATTTCAAACTTTGCTGAAATAGTTAAACCCCTAACCTCCTTGCTAAAGAAGGGTGAAGAATTCAAATGGACAACGCCAAGAAAGGATAGCTTTGAAGCTATCAAACAGGCTTTGACCCAGGCTCCCACTCTGATCAGCCTCGACTTCAACAAAGACCTAAATCTCTATACCTTCAGTAATGGAGAAGTGATATCTGCCATGATTACCCAAGCAAACAGTGATGACCTCGAGCAACCACTCACCTTTTTCAGCCAAGGGTTAGAGGACTTCGAAACTAGGTACACCTATGTAGAGAAGCAAGTCTTGGCAGTAGTGCGCAGCCTGAAGAAATTCAGATATATGTTGTCGAACAGCAGGATCCATCTCATGGTTCCACATCCTGGCGTCAAGGATTTCTTGACCAATCGAGACTTAAATGAGAAAAGAGCAGGATGGATCACCAAGGTAATGGAGTACGACATAGACATCAAAATCACCAAGTTGGTTAGAGGAAGGGGCCTGTGTGAATAGCTAGCCGTAGATTTGAAACAAAGGGGTGAAGACAGCTTGCTGATCCATGACGCAGCCACTGCAGAAGAACCAGCTATTGTAAGAGATTGGACACTAGACATGAGGCGTTTCCTTCTTACGGGTGAATGTCCACAGGGTCTCGATAGGGCCAGAAGAAGGTATTTTAAACTTCAGTCCCTTCCCTATGTTTTGATTGACGGAGTATTATTTAGGAAGGATCTCTCTGGGGTTCTCTTGAGATGCATTGACTCCAGTCAGGCTGACAAGGTATTGGCTGAGTTTCACAATGGGCCAGCAGGTGGCCATTTCACCCCTAAGACCACAGCAACAAAAATAATGAGAGCTGGCTATTTCTGGCCCACTCTCTTCAAGGATACCCATGCCTGGGTAAGGAAGTGTCAGAAGTGTGCACTCTTTGACGGAAAGCAGCGATTGGCTGCCATGCCCCTACAGCCCATTCAAGTTGAGCAACCATTCATGTAGTGGGGCCTGGATTTCATAGGGATGATTAACCCTCCCTCTAGCGCCGGACACAAGTGGGTCCTGACTGCTACGGATTATTTCAGCAGGTGGGTGGAAGCCATTACTTTGAAGGAAGCAAATGAGAGCGCAGTCTTGGATTTCTATGAGGACTTAGTGACACATTTTGGGGTCCCAGCCACTATAATCTCAGATAATGCCTTGGCTTTTCTGGGAACCAAAACTAGTGAATGGGCACTAAGGTATGGTATATACCTCAGCACTTCATCAAATTACTACCCGCAGGGGAATGGACTAGCTGAGTCTACTAACAAAAATTTGATCAAGATTATAAAGAGGACCATGGAAGAAAATCAGAAAACTTGGCACGCCAAGTTGAAAACAGCTCTATGGGCCGATCGAATCACTCCGAAAAGATCAATCGGAAATTCCCCATATACGCTTGTGTATGGAAGGGAAGCAAGGCTTCCTATCTCACTTGAATTGCCAGCGCTGGACCTCACACATCAGCTGCAGCTAGAAGAAGGAAGCAGCATGGAGGTCAGATTATGTGAACTAATGGAGCTCCAGGAGGTAAGGAACCAGGCCATGGTCTCTATGATCAGTTGCCAGCATCAGGTGAAAAGACATTTCGACAAGAAGTCTTCGTCAAAGAGTTTCATCGAAGGAGACATTGTCTTAAAATGGGACGAAGATAGAGCTAAGCCTGGAAAACATGCAAAATTTGATGCCCTCTGGAGCGGTCCTTATATAATTACTCAGTGCAAGTAGCATAATGCGTTCCAGCTCTCCAGGTTGGGCGGCGAAGGATTGTGTATCCTAGTCAATGGGATACACCTGAAGCATTGTCACTGAATTTTTGGTTCCACCGTACATAGTTTCCCTTGTTTTCTTCCCTGTTTTCCCTAAGTGCAGTGTGCACAGTTAGTTGTTTTTAGTCTTGTGTGTTTCCCTTGGCAGTGGGGGTAATTTCTATATTTTTGATTTTGGAATCTTCAAAAGTTGTTGTGAACTTGCTTCAAAGTCACCATCCGACTCCGCACCCAATGGATATGTAAGGCTACTGGGATCTAAGCATAGTAGGCACGCTTCCCCGTGAGTTACCAATTTGTTGACCCAATTTTGCCCCTCAGGCAAAATCTCGGTCACCTCCTACACCTGCTTCGCAGGCCCAGTCATTTCAGGTTGCAAGGTCCACTTTCAGTTTTTGACAGTGCCGTTGCAGAGAATAGGCAGCAAAGGACAGAGTCTTCAGACGTCCGCAAGAGAAGAAGGGGAAAAAATGAAGTTTCGACACTTAGTCAAAAAAGAGGCAGAGAAAATGCAGAGGGCGGCAGAATTGCCGCCCACTACAAGGGCAGGTAAAATGAGCCCGTCTACAAAGAAAATGCAGAGGGCGGCGAATTCGCCGCCCACAACACAAAGAAAAGCAAAGACATCGGCCGACGTCGGCAATACTGCCGTCATCGGCACCTTACAGAGACCGACGTCGGCAGAACCGCCGACGTCGGCAGCACAAGGGCAGGTACAAAAAACCAGAAAAACCCACCCATGGCGGTGAAATGAAAAAGCCCGCCCATGGCAGTGAAATGAAAAAGCCCGCCCATGCGGAAAAATGGAAAACCCCGCCCCATGGCGGGGAAAGGGAAATTGCCGCGCAGAGTATAACTATATCGACATCGGCAGCCTAATTTAACCGATGTCGGTAATATTGCCACCGTCGGCAGCTTATCGGCCGACGTCGGCAGGTATTCCTACATGAAGTTCATGCAAAGGGCGGCAAAATCGCCACCCACTATAAGGGCGGCAAAATTCCCCTACAGTGCACAAGAAGAAACCCGCCCAGCCGCCAAAGGAGAAGACCAGCACGCAAAACGAGGCAACTAGCATGGTCTTGGCAGACTTGTGACGTCATCAATAGTGTTTTTCACACTTTTCAATGAGACTTCTCTTGGCTCTTCTGCTATAAATACAAGGACTTAGTCATTTTCAGGAGAGCTTCCTGACTTTTGTAAAGAGCACTGCTCTGCAAATTTCCTACCTAAATCAATAAAAATATAGTTTTTACCTCTATTTGGATGGATCTATCAGTGTATGTATTGAATGTTAATCTGTGTCCAGTCATTGTCTCTTGATGCTCTCACAGGTTCAACACCAGCAAACCTGTGATCTACGAAGCGCCACTGTCTGCTGCTACCAGGAGTAGAGTTCTATTTCAGAGGTATTGAACAGGTGAGGTCACTTACAGTGTGTGTTTCTCAGCACCTTGGTGAGTCCCTGTTTCTTGTGCTTTCCATAAGAACCTCCCTGTCATCCCAGAGACCTGGTCTTTTCTGCCAGATCTGAGTGTATGTATGTTTTTGTCTGATTCTGAGAGTGGATCTGGAAGGTCACTCATGTTTCTGGTGTATCACCTCTTTTAGAGTAGGCTGTTTGTTTTCAAGCTTTTCTCTCTCTTTTCACCCCCCCCAAGTGTATACCTATATATCTATATTTTTGCATTACCTGAAACAAACAAGATACATCAGAGGGAACTAGCCCATATCTAGAGACTCTCCTCTCCTGCTTCGCCGTCCCACAGGCGAGAGAGGGGTTTCCATGTTGCGGGGAGAGGGTAGGAATCCGTGTTCCTGCCGCTGGGTGCACTTTCCAGCGTCAACAGTACCCTTGATCTAAAATAGACTAGCATAAGGCTATCACATATAGTGGTACCTTATTATGTGACTTTTGACACAATACTCATTTTATCACAAGTACAATCATAGCCTTCCAAATATATATAATTTTTACAATATACACATCAAACAAGCTCACCCTCAATCCTGGGTAGATCGTATCTGAGCATGTCACCCACTTGGTCAGTGTTCATCTCTCCTCCAAATCATCCAGTGTCCTTATGATCACTAGTGTCCCTCTTATAGGTAGTCTAAGAAATACATGTATGTATTCTAATGTGATACCCACCTTTATTTTATCCCAATTTACCACTGATTAAAACATGTTGGTTAACCATTTCCATACTCTAAGGAACATGACAATGAGATCAACACTCAATGGGATGCATCTCATCTTCATGATACCTCTTAGACCTAATGCAACCAATTTCACTCTATCGACATCTATCAATTACTCTAGAAAATCCAGTAACCATGATGCATCAATCAATCACCAATATCTCTGGTGACTCTAAAAAATATCAAACAACAAAGGATGTATTATATCTCCATGTCATTTATAATAAAAATACATTCTTAAAATTTTTAAAATATTAACTGGTTTGATTTAGTTTCTTCATTTTCTACCAAATTTCCCTATTACAAACTAAATTAGCCCTATTCTACATTAGGGATACTAGATCATCCTTATTAAAATTATAATAGATAAGCCTATATAATACTAAGTCAACTACCCTTTGGCCTACTAGTACTAAGTTGGCTCCTTTCTTTAACCAACCAAGTTGGCCAACTGTTACTAAGTCAACCTATTATTTTTCTTGTCTTCTATAGACTAAGTCAACTTGGTCAAATCTATTCATCCATAGCTATGAATTTTGACCAATTTCCATAAATGCCTTAAGAATTTATTAGTTTGACTCCTTGTTACCCAATACCCCATTTCACCCTTACTATCCCTAAAATTTTCTTAGGGTTCATTCTGATGTCTAGATTTTACCTAACAGTCAATTTTCTATAAATTATGCAATTTAAAATAAAAATATTCAAAACTTAAAAAAAGTTAGTTACTCACCTATGATACACTCACTATGAATATTATACATCTTCCCCATCTCAATTGTCATCTTCTCACCATCCTGGCTTTCTAGTTTGTCACTAGATCTATCAAATCTCTATTTTTCTTAGAATAGTAAAAATACCAAATAAATTCTTTTTTCACCCTATTTATATTAACTATTTAAAATTATTTACCCTTTAAATATTTACCATAAAATTTATTAATTTGATCATATATTTTTCTCTAATAAATATTTTTTCAACCCATTAAATGTTCAAGAATCTTATCATCGTAAAGAATATTTTCAACTATTATATGTCCCTATTTTAAATTTTTTGATTTTTTGCTCTTTTTCACTAATCTCTATAAGTTTGTCTAATGTTTATTACATTGGACACCTTCACCTCTCTTACATATCCTTCTTTATCTACACTACTAAGGTAAGTAAAGTTATGTATTTTTCAATTTTTTCCTTTCAGTTAACTTATTTTCTCCTTAGTACACTTTATTCAACTACAAAATTATGTGTTGCTATGTTCTTTTCCCAAAGCACCATCCCATGTTGTACCTATGTGACATGTGATGAGATTTTCATGGGGTATATATATACACATAATATTTTCAAACTTTATCAATTACTAATGATTTATATCTTGTAAGAACCTATCAAGTCTCTATTTCTCTAAGTACACACCTTAAGGGGTGCACCAGCAAAAAAATGGGTAGACCATTGGTGATTCTCAAGATTATTGTCACTTATTACCACTTGTTATCTACACACTTGTCTCCTAAAACCATTCCCCTAAGCTTTTCCTCCTATTTTTCACCTTCTTCTAGTTATTTACCACATTCATTAGCCCTTCCCTAACCTAAAATCCTTTTTGATGGTTTATATTACATAGTCAACCCCATCGACCTTGTACTCTTATTGATCAAACTTATTAGGGTCTATATCAACCCCTAGTCAACCAAGTCTATAACCTAATTTTTTTTGACAATAATGATACTAGGTTGACTAGGTCAACCTTATTAGCCTAAACTTTTAGAAAGGATTAGGCTTAAATTCACATATATAAATACATTCATTTCTCCATATCTAAGATAATAGAAGAAGTAAGATATATTGTATATTTTCTTATCTACATTATACTTGAGGAGCAATCTTAAGGTTTCATACTTTCTTTGGAGATACAATCTTGTATTGTGGAGAAGTATTTTGGATGCATTGATAGGCTTTTTATCTTAGAGATGATTTATTCTTTTCATCCTTACATACCATAAAAAACTCTTAGAAAGCACCTTGGCCAAGGGAGAGATTAAGGCTCGCATGTTCATCTTTGAAGGTAAAAATTCCTAACTTTATACCTCCTTTGTAAGAGTATATAGATATTCATTTACACTTATTTTCCATGTATTAAGATTTTGTATACATTTATGTGACTATATATATTCTATGCATTTATAATTTTATGTTTATTACCCCCATTTTTTGTCACAAGCTTTGGTAATCACTAGATTAGACTTTACTTTACTTGTTAATAGTTTAGTGAATATGAAAACATAGGACCTAGTTAGGGTTATTTGCATGTTTTTGATTGATTGGAGGCTTTGGAACTCTCCCTAATGAATTTATTATGGTAATATATCCCTTAGCTAGGTCTAACAGATCCATCTTGGTCATGACCCTAATTATCTAATGTATCACCAATTATAAGTGTAAGTAGGATTTATCTTTTTCAATCTAGGATTTATTTATAGATTTGTTGCATTTCACATTACATAGGTAATACATAATTACACCTATAAATATTTATATATGTTTCTAGTTTATTCACATATCCTAATATCCCAGTTAAGAAACATAAACTCAATTGAATACTAACATATAAATCACATTAACAATACTCAATATTTAAAACCCAATTAAATGCATTGAAACACAAACACAAAATAAGAAATATTTTGTTATGTACCATATGTTACATCAACTTATTGGAATCATTCAAAAAAAATTTAACCCCAAAGTTAAACATCCATGAACCCAAAATAGTTTAATTTCAACCATCTAACAAATGTTTAAACTTAGTTTGGACTATACATCTAACACATAGCTAATAAAGAAATTAATTCAACTAATAATGTTTATCCTTATCTTCACACTCATCTGCATATATATGCCTATGACAATGTGATCTATAGTAATTTTATACTACTCAGTAAATCCATTAAATGGATGATTATTTTACTTAACATATAATCTTAATAAACTTATATTTAAAGAACTTATCATAAATAATAACCAATCATTTAATAAAAACTAATCTTTAGTTTTTATTAACTCTGACTTAATATGTATATCATACCCATAAATATAACACTCATATATATCCAAAACAAAATACTCTTAACCTTATAATATGGAAATTGACTAAACCGACTCATAGTCAACAAATAACCATTTAAACCCAATCAACTTATTAACCTAATTCAAGTTGAATAATAACTTCCATTCATCCCATATAAACATTCATGCATAGGTGATAACAAATTAATAACACTTAACCATTTTTAAATTTAAATGAAATGAATACACAACCAAGTAACATCAAACAAAACCCAATTCACATATTCCAAAATCCAATCATATCCAAACCTAAAATAATATCCCATGTTGTATACTTAATTTACTACACATTCATTTTAATATATAAATGAGCTAAGGAAAACACAGTCAAATAAATGATCTTTAGAAACCCTATTTTGAACCCCCTAACCAAAATAATGTATCAATCCATTTTAATAACACTCAACCATTTTGGCTCATACTAAATAACACACATCAATTTTCATACACATAAAATAACACACACAACCATGTATATGAACCACACAAGGATCTCTTTTCAATAGTTACCCTAACCTTTAATACCCATGTTATACTTAATCAAATCATTGATTTGATTATGTGGGGGGATTCCTCCTCTCACATGGTCAAATCCTTAATTATTTTAAGGGTATAAAAACTCTAAAATAACCATTTTTTAAAAATCCCATAACCATTTTGTATAAAAACTATATAACATGAATACAAAATTTTAGAGTGAACTAAAGAACAAACCCTACCTCTTAATTTTCCTAAATTAGTCTTTATCCTTTGGTCTACTAGTAAAAGTTCTTTTTTTTCTTATTGTTCTCCTCTATCAACATTGGCCTCTCTACATTTCAAAAACCCCCGTGTTCCTTTATTTATTTCATAGTCGTTTGCATGCCATATGAAAACCCTTAATTTCATGGTGAACCCTTCTCCATAATTTACCTAATAATGACTCACCATAAAAACTATAAATTATTGGCATGACTCTAATAACTCACAAATTAACCTCCAAATAACATAGTCACCCCAATATTTCCTCTAACTCACAATTAAACCCTAGCCATTTTGAGCTACATACTTTGAATAACAAAGACAAACCAAAAAAAATGATGACTCCCAAATTAGGGTTGACATCATATTATATCAATAAACATAATAATTATGTTTATTAAAAACTTGAATGCCTATCCAAAATTTTAAACATTTAATAAATCAAAGCTTTGTACCTAGTTAACCCTCAAGTATTTATTACTATGTTACCCTAGGTTCCACCTTAGTATCTTTCACCTAGGTTTAAGTTAGCTAAAGTTTATAAGCTCATTTTGTTAAATAATATACAATGTAATTTATTTCCATGCCGTGTGTGTGTGTGTGTGTGTGTGCGCGCGCGCACGCACGTGTGTGTGTGTGTCTATGTTTGTGTGTGAGTGAGTGTGTGTGTGAGTGTGAGTGAGTGAGTGAGTGTGTGTGTGTGTGTGTGTGTGTGTGTGTGTGTGTGTGTGTGTGTGTGTGTGTGTGTGTGTGTGTGTGTGTGTGTGTGTGTGTGTGTGTGTGTGTGTGTGTGTGTGTGTGTGTGTGTGTGTGTGTGTGTGTGTGTGTGTGTGTGTATAATGTTACTTTTCAATTAAATGCTTGTAGGTACACACTTGTATGGGTTATGCATTCAAAAATAAATAAATTTATCTAAAGAATTTATAAAATTGAAACACTCCATATTAGCAATAACATCATAATCTGAGTAAACAATATCAACTGTAATTAAGACTAAAATAACATCTAAATAAAATCAACGTGATCCAACATGAATTAATCAAATACAACTAAGCTAGTGGAAAGGTAAGTCTATATGTAATAATATTGATCACTTCCAAGATCTTGAAGGGTCCCACATATCTTGGTGAAAACTTTGTTAATTTACCAAACTCAATTGATCTCTTATGAGGCTTAACCCAAAAAAATACTTTATCACCAATAGAAAATTTTCTTGATATCCTTTTCAGATCATCGTAGCTTTTTTTATCTATCATTGGATTCATTCAACATTTATCTAATTGAGTTGACCTACTCCTCTATTTCTATAAGTATTTTAGGACCAAAGACTACCTTTTCTTCAAGCTTATCCCAACTAATTAGTGTTCAACATCTATTTCCATAAAATACTTCAAATGGAGCCATCTTTAAAGATGATTGGTCAAATTTATTATAAGCAAACTCTACCAGTGAAAGATACTCCTCCCACTTATATTTCTAATCTATGTAATACATTCAAATAAGATCTTCTATAACTTGGTTTACTCTCTCTATTTGTCCATTTTTTTCTAGATGATATGCAGTATTAAAATTCAACTATGTGCCCAAAGCTAAATTTAGAGTCAACCAAAATCTAGATGTCATCATTGGATCTTGATCAAAAATAGTCTTTTCTAGAAACCCATGTAAAATGTACAGCTCTTTCATGAATCTTTTTGTAATCATTGATGCATCATCAGTCAAATTACCTAGTATAAAGTGAGCTACCTTGATTAGTTTATCAACTACCACCAAGATCATGTCATGATAGTTCCATGATAATGGAAAACCTTGGAGAAAGTATATACTAATTACCTATCACTTCCATTCTAGTATATCATGAAGATACAATAATCTTGTTAGATGCACATGTTGAGACTCCAAACAATGAGACACAAAATTTGTTACATCCCTTTTAATTTCTTTCCATAAATAAAGATGTTTTAGCTCAACCATGAGCTTAGTAACTCCAAAATGACTTGAATAAGGGGCATTGTTTAATTCCATTATCACCATGCTCCTCAAATTATCTCTATTAATTACATACATTTTACCATTGTACCTTAAAAGACCATCATTCTTTAGCTTGAATCCTATAAACTTAGTGTTTTAAGCATCTTCTGGCAAAGCTTTCTTAACTTGCTCATAGAATTCATCTTTGGGAGATAATTTAACAACTTGATCATGAAAGGCACTCTTGATAGTAGTCAAAGATGTTATATACCTTCTATGAATTAGGGTGTCATCAAATCTATTTTCCTTACCCTTGATGTAACTAATATCAAAATCATAGTTAGATAAGAACTCTAGCCAACATCTTTGACAAGCATTCAGGTTTAATTGCATGAAGATATATTTGAACCCCAAGTTTTTAGTCTTTAACTCAAATGGTTTCCCTAGCAGATAATGCCTCTAAAATTGTAAGGTATGTATTATTGCAGCAATATCCAAATCATGTGGGGCATAATTTACCTCTTACGATTTAATATTCCTAGACTCATATGTTACAACTAAACTATCTTGCATAATAAATTATCCAAGACCATCCCTAAATGTATGAGTGATTACTAAGAACTAACCATTAGGATCATGAACTACTATCATAAGTGCTAAAGTAAGCCTCCTTTTTAACTCTTGAAAGTTTTTTCACACTTTTCTAACCAAATAAAACATTGATTATTCTATTGAAGATAGGTAATTGGGTTATCTATTTGTAATAAATTTGGAATAAATTTCCTATAATACCCTACTAATCACATAAAAATTCTCACCTCATGAACATTTTTGGGTGTTGGCTACTCTATTATGGCTCATATCTTTGATAGATCAACTAAAATTTTATCTACAAAGATAATGTGCCCCATGTATTGCAATTTCCTTTATAAAAATGTACTTTTGGATAACTTACCATAAATTTTTTGCATTCATAAACATTTCAAAACCAACTCTTGATGTTTTAGATGTTCTTATGCATTCTTAGAATAAATTAGGATATTATCCAAAAAAACTAACACAAAGTGATCCAGATAATTATTAAACACATTGTTCATTAGATTCATATATATTGATGGAGCATTTATTAACTTGAAAGGCAAGACTATAAATTTATAATGTCTATACTGAGTTTTGAACACTATTTTGGGAATATCTTTTTCTTGAATATTCAACTTGTGATACCCCACTCAAAGACATATCTTAGATATAATTGTTTCCACATGCATTTAATCAACGAAATCATCAATGTGAGGCAATTTACACATGTTCTTGATTATCACTTTATTCAACATCCTATAATCAATACAGAGACACAAATTACCATCCTTCTTGTTGATGAACAAGACTGGTGCACCCCATGGTGACATACTTGGTTGAATCAACCCTTTAGATAATAACTCTTGTATTTGATATTTAAACTCAATTAAATCATTAATCATCATATTATAAGGTGACTTGGATTGTGGTTATGATCCATTCATTATGTCAATTGAGAAATCAAACTCCCATTTGGGTGGTAATCTTAGAAATTACTTAGAAACACATCCTAAGCTCTTAATAAAAGGGTAATTCTCAATGGATGATTCCTTTGTTTCCTCTATTTCTTTTATTTTAACAATAAATGTCATACATCATTTATTATGAGCCTTCTTAAGTTGAATTATAGAAAATTTCCAAAGTTTCAACTCCCTTTTTTCACCCTGAACCTGAGTCTAATTCCAAAAATCATCTTGACATTATACCTTCTTAAGATAGCAATCTACTTCAGCTTTATGCTTAGAAAGATAATTTACCCCTAGGATTACATCATATACCTTAGTGGTACTGCATAAAGATCTATTGTTACGGATAATTATGGTAATTCAATCTCAACTTCCACTAAACACCTATCAACTTTGACCTTGGCTTAATTCCCATATTGTACTAACCTGCTTTTTCCATTGAACCATCTTTCCTAGACAACTTAGAAATCATTTTTGGAGAAATAAAACATTTTTTAGCTCCAGTATCAATCAAAATGGAAATGGGTTAACCAAAAATATTACCTTCAACCTCAATAGATGAGACTCTAAAATCATCTTGAGGATTGTTAATAGTTACATGTATTCTCTATTAAAAGGTTCCTTGATGTGTAGTACCCTTAGATTTACTCTTATAATTTATTTGAGTACATTCCCAAGCATAGTGATCACCTTCATAGATGAAACATCTACTAGGTGGTCCTTTTCTTTT